>JABXWE010003736.1:0-12486 GCA_014611495.1 Limonius californicus
CATCAGAAACTTTCGTTTTGTGGTTGAAACATTTTAAAAATTATGTAAACGCGTTTCTAGAATCACGAGTTCTATTACTTTTGGATGGACACTCTAGTCATAAAACACTAGAAGCTCTGACATTTGCAAAAAATAATGGAATCATTATGATGTGCTTCCCCGCGCATTGTACGCATCGTATTCAACCACTTGACGTCAGCTTTCACGGGCCTTTGAAGACTTTTTACAATCAGGAATGTGCACTTTGGTTGAAAAATCATCCAGGACAAGTAATCACACAAAATCAAATTAGTGAACTATTTACTGCTAGTTATGGAAAAGCAGCTACAACAAAAAATGCTACAAGCGGATTTTTCAACACGGGTATATGGCCAAGTAATCCCCAAATTTTTCCAGACGAGTTCTTTGAGCCGTCGGAGACAACAAACCGACTTCTGGAGCCGGATAATACACAGGAAGAAACAGCTGACCAACCGAATATCTCAATCATCAATGAAATCCAGTTAGGAATACAGGAAGAAGAAAATGGAAACATGGAACAAGCTGCGCAACCAGAACAAAAATTAGGTAACGACAAAGAAAATGATAGAGGAAATACGAATAAAACACCATAAAAAAATAGATATATGATAAAGAAAATGATAAAGGAATTGACAAGAAAAAAAATCCACCTTGAAAGAGAATAGTAGTATCTATACAGGAAATTTCTCCAGTGCCCACAGCAAGTGGAATAAAAAGAAGAAAGAGGAAACAAATGAGCGGCGTATTAACAACTACTCCTAATTTAGAGGAACTTAAGGAGAAAGAAATAAAAAAACAAAGGGGGAATGTTCGTCAATGCAAAAAAAATATTTGTAAGAAGTTAAGCTCTACTGTACCAACAGAAATTGAAGATGAGGAAGAAGATCCCTTTGAAGCTGAGGAAGATGAAGAAGTGGCGTGTCTATATTGCAATGATATGTTTAAAAATTCGCGGTCTAGAGAAACTTGGATCGGTTGTGGAAAATGCAAGAAGTGGGCACATTCTGAGTACGCCGGAGTCCCTGCGAAAAAGAAAAGTTACGTTTGTGAACTTTGTCAACAATAAAAAAGTTTTTTTTATTAGTTTTTATTTCTGTTTTGTATGTCATTCTACAATCCACATGTGTGTCATTTTACCCACACACCTGGTTGTAAAATGACACAGTTACATTTTTTTCAACATTTTTTTTTTAAGTTTTTGATAGAAATTTGAATATTTTGTGTTATTTTGTCAATAAAGTTTATTGAAAGGAACATGCTATCTTTTTTGCAACTTTAAATATTAAGCCATTCGAACAAAATCTAGCCTCAAAAAAAAATGTCATTTTAGGACACCTTCCCCTACCTAGCGGGAAAGACCCGTTCGGCGAAGAAAAGTTTATTTTCAGGACTACGATGTTCCTTGCCGGCCTCGGTGGTCTAGTGGTTAGTGCATTTGCCTTTGGATCCAAGGGACGCGGGGTCGAACCTGGCCGAGATCGGGGAGATTTTTCTAGCGGGGAAAAATCTGAAAGTGCGCCTTTTGTCGGATAAGAAGTAAAGCCGTAGGTCCCATGACACTGCGATGTGTGACCCGTTAAAAATCACTACTAGAGGTGGAATTACCCTAGATAAGCAAAATTCTAGTTGGGGTGTACAATAAGCCAATGATGGCTGCAGTGCTTAGAGGTGCATGGAAAACCGCGTCCTAGATCTCGCTTTTTCAAATCAACAAATCAATAACGATGTTCCTTGTTATAGAGCAAAACTGGTTAAATCGTGGATGAGTACGAATAAAATTGACAGGATGTACTGGCTAGGGCCAATGGAGATCATATCTAAAAGAAAACCCAAAATGAACAATATTAATTGAAGCTTTGATAAGAGAAGACTGGTTTCGCTGCAATTTGAGGGAAGAACTGGTAAATTACAGGCGAATTAGTTATCAAGAATAATATCATTAACTGAATCTAAAAATAAGCTTAACTTTAAATAATGCCTTACATAATGTTGGATGTTTTTGCATTAATTTACATTGCATAATTTTTGTAATTTTTGAATGAATTATTGTAACTGTATCGCTTTTTGAACAAAAAATTCTGGTCTTTCATTTTCTATGATATAGTGATTATAGATAATATATACACGGTGGTTGGATTTTCATTAGCCAGCTTATATCTTCGGTAATATTAGATATACAAGAAAAAGTCGAAGGAACAACTTTCTTAGTTCCACTTTATCTATGACATAGCGACAATAATAACTGTTCAGGGCTTACAGGGGTTTTTGACAAAAATGTACAACTTTGGTTTTCAAATGTAACACTCTGTATATTTTATTATCAGACGACTCTACCTTTAATTCTCTTTTCATTAATGTACAACAAATCACGATTTGCATTTCAATAAGACTAGAAAAATCGAATAATAAAATCAAACTAATTGGCCATGATCGTCTTCTATTTGGTTTATAAATGACGAAAAAATTATCAATTTTAACTAAAAAAATTGATTACCAACTACATCAAATTATGCGATCTAGAAACCCGATTCCCACATTTGAAAGCCAATTACGAAAAGTTCGACGGTTTTTAGAATCATTGACATGTAAATTCTGGACTAAATGTATCTTGAAAGGTTTCGTTCGTTTTGTGACGTTTTAACACTTTTACGATTTGATACCTTGTAATATTTAATTTCGATGCAGCTTGTCTTGTGAAAACACTAGGATAAACTCTGAAATAGGCTACAATAACGTAGTCATTCTTATTATCACCGTTTTCTATTCAATTTTGGACATTTCTCCTGCCCTTAGAAAAGCTTCCTGATAACGTTAGATTGTCGTCTGTGCGGATATAAATTTTGATACAAAACTGTAACTTCACGTTTGTTATTATGTGACCTGTGAAAACAGCATAGCATATCCACTTTTTCACCGTTCGAATAAATTTTCATTTTAGCAACTCCAAAAATGACAAATACAAATATACCATGAAAACGAACACCAAAAACTTAAAATTAACTTAAATCTACTTTAAAACATAAGAACAATGACGATAAACAATTTATTACTTCCAGTGCTCTATTCACTCTGAAGATGCAAGCTGCAATGTCTTGCGAAACGTTAGTTTGTATGGGTTCACAAACAGCTCACAGGCATAAGCCGATTAAGTATTATTGTCCGGGCAAACAAAATACATTAAGATCAAATCCTTGTTCGCCCAAGGTTTAAATAATCTAAGCACAAGGCCCTGTTTAGGTAGGCAGGGCCTACGAACAAATCTGGCTCAAACTTCTAGAGCAAATGCTTGTAAGGGCAGGCAAGCTACAGGTCGCCCCTTACCTGATAATGCTGGGTGTAGCGCTCAAAAGACGCCGAAAGTAAATTGTAATATTGACAACTTATTACTTGTAAATTGTCAAAAACTGCATTAAATAATGTAGTGTGGCAATTGTTTAACTCTGAAATAAAAGACGATCATGGCCAACTCTTATAATTATATTACATATTTGACTTTTCTAGTCTTATTGAAATGCGAATCCTGACTTGTTATACATTAATGAAAAGAGAATTTAAGGTAGAGTCGTCTGATTAAAACATATACAGGGTGTTCTATTTGAAAAACCAAAGTTGGCATTTTTCCCAAAAACTAGTGGGTCATGAAAAATTATTATTATCACTATGTTGTAGATAAAGTGGAACTAAGAAACTTCTTTCTTTGACGTTTTCTTGTATCTCTAATATTACCGAAGATATATGTAAGGTGGCTAAGAAAATACAACCAACCTGTATATATATAATAAAATAAATATTTTATTATACTTCAATTTACCTAATTTTTAAAGTGATACAGGACTTTTAAATACCGCTGTAATTGTTTAACAAAATAAAAACCGATTACTACATATAATCTGTAGCCTTTACGGGTGATGCCTATTTTTCTTTATTGATGGAATTTGTACCGCTTTATTTGGCAATAATGATCAGATAAGCGTCCAATATTAATTGTGTGTAAATATCAGTAGGTTAAGGTACATACATATTAATATATATAGCAATATTTTTTTATTCTTTGTCCTTTAGGGTATTTTTGTTATGTATAATTGGAATTACAATAATCAACACAGTTGCTCTTCTAGAATAAGTACTGATTTATTTTTAGTTCTTCATCATCACTGGCACGTTCCCGGGGGAATATTCGCCGCTCCATGGAACTTATAAATCCATTTTTTGAAGTGGATTAGTCCTCATCCATTTTCTTCCCCTATATTTGCTATATGTGTCTTGGCCAGGTTTACTATTTTCTTCCACTCTTTTCTATCAGCTGCTTTTTGCCTTCAGTTAATTACTCCCATGGTGTTAAGGTCTTTCAATCTTCCAGCCATCTGGTTTTAAGCCTTCCCCGCGTTCTACCTTCTACTGGTTTCCATGTGGTAATATTCTTTATATTTACTACTACTGTTTTATAAATCCCTCTTTCATGTACAACAGCTGATGGCCAGTTTCACACGAACTAATGCAGCTGAAGTTTACACAGTATTATTTACAATCATCTATTATACATAATACCTACTAGTTATTAATATTTCTAAGGTGGAGAGTTATAGGTCGAGACTACAATAGAGAATGTAGTTGTATTTGTGGATAAGAGTAAATAGTTTCATGAAAGAATTACAGAAATCCTGAACCCAAAATTGCTTGCTTATATTTCGTTTGTATTAGAGAGTCAATTTTTAAATTTTGTTATAAATTGATTCTAAATTACTGTTTGAATTATAGGTACCTACGAAATTTTTCTAAATGTTTGAAAGTATAGTTTAGTCTTCTGCTGCAGGATTGTCTTAACCTTCCAGAACACACACCCGGTCTCAGGGACCATCAACTATAAATTTTTTTAATATTGCGGTACTCCTGTGGGTGGTGCTGCTGTACCTCACAGTAACTTTCGGTGGCATGATCCTCTTCAGTTGTGCAAGAGTGCAACTTAAAGTAAATAAGCGATAAATTTTTGCATAATATTACGGTCTGTAAGATCGGTGCGTGTGCTCATGTTGCTCTTTTCATAACCGAAATTTTTCAACAAAAGGTAAAAGAATTAGCCACTATATCAGCAATTTGCGTGCATTGCTATTCATTTATTTATTTCTTTATTTATTTTATATTATTGAAGCAGCCTCCAGCACTTGTCAATTGCTGATTTTTATTTTTTTAAAATGGGTGGTTACGAAAAGGAAATCCAGCGTCTTCAAAGGCTTTACCGTGGAGTACACAGTGAAGCAGATCTAGAACCTAGAATTGATGGGCAAAAAGGGAGATGCTATTTTTGTGACCACAAGAAAAATAGAAAAACAAATACATGAGTTTAGAACACATTCGTCCAACTTGCCAGGACTGCCGCCTCGTCATAAGTAGTGATAGTTCTTGAATATTTTTTTTTGGTTTATAGAGGCACTGTTGTTAACATTTTTTGTTCTCTTGATAACATTACCTTTACCACATTTCCACTATTAAGTTGTTTTTGCATTTATATGATTATTTGTTTTTATTTCCTCTCTTTTAATGTTTTCTGGTATTGAATTGATACCAAATATAAAATATCCAAACAAAAGTTAGTTGTCAATTTTTTGCGTTGTACATTGGAGTAGTACTCAATTATAAACCGCTTAATAGTTTTCTCCACCCTCTTGGTAATAAAGTCACATTTATTTAAACAAATTGGTCTCTCAGACCGGTGCGTGCGCTCGTGTTACAAAATATGGTGCGTGTTGTGAAGGGTTAAGTAGTGCTTGGATTGAATGTCTAATCCAAAAGTTTGGTTGGGAATGAAATTCCACCTAGGCAAATGGGCAGTTTTCTGAATGATTATCACTTAATTCTTCCTTGTTGATACCTTTAAATGTTTAATTTTTTTATAAATAATATATCTTGAAATTTCAAACATGAATAGAATATGATACGAGATATTTAATTTCAGCTAATATTTTGTGTTTTATATGTTATAGAATGTAACAATTAATTAAATTTTCTAAAATTTTGAAAGCACTGAACAATTACATCTGCAGCAAACTTTGGAAAAATTTTATTGTGTGCTATCAGTGAAACTTAATATCTGCTGCCACATAAACATTTAATTAGTTAAAAAGGCAGCATTTTTGGAAAATATTTTTAAATAAAATTGTCATCAAGCACTTAATTTATTTGTCACGATTGACATACATACAATTACTATCTGGTAAAATGTAGATATTAGCAATATAAAGAAACAACAATGCTAATTACAGAGATGGAATATTAATTATATTTTCAATGAAAACTTACAATGCATATGATAAACTAAAAAATCCTAAGCGATTGCTGTAGTTGCGTTTGTAATGTAACTACATACAAAGAATAAACTTTCCAAATTGGTAAAATGTTTGCATTTGACTGTAATTAGTTCAAATATAATACTGGTTTGAAGCAATTATTTGTGTTAAATAAGTTAATTTAATAGTACTGTACATAACTTGTACCATAACCTCAAATTTTAATCATTTTTAAGCCCTCTTTTCCTATATAATTACATTACGAAACGGAAGATGCTGTAATTCTTTATTTATGCCGGGCCACCCCTATTAATAAAGTCGACTTCTTCTTCACTTATGGGTTTACGTCGAAACCTTAACGGTAGTTGGAAGTCATAAACGGGGGCAGATGTTTGTACCGTTTTTGATGAACTTTGGCTTGAAGTCGCTGCAGCTGCAGCTTCTGGCGTTTGGTGTTGTTCTCGAGCAGCCCCATACCTGAACTTGATTAGGGGAAACCTCAATTTGGCACTCAGGTTGAAGGCTCTGCTTGGTATGTTTACGAACAGCATTTTTACAGTGTGAGAATGTATGATCTAAAAGTAATAACTTTTTACTAGGTGAACGAAAATTATAATAGCCATATAGTACAGAATATTTAAAAACTTACCATTGCACTATTATGTCATGTATTTGACACACCGTCAGGCACATTTTCATAATATAAGGGTCACCAGGGATGTATTCAGCAAAATCTTACTCAACTGCGTAGTATGGGTTGCATACTTAACAGGTGCACGTTTTAACATTTTAGTATAGGTACTAATTTTATATATTGTATAATTAATTTATTATGTTTGCTGCTATATTTATTTTACCTAACTTACTTAGTTACTGACCTACATATGATTCTCGTAATATTTATTTTTGTATGCAACAGAATAATTTTATGTTATACTTACTGGTGTTTAGTAAACTCTTTCTTACGTCTATTGAGCGCATGTAACGTTTGTTACCGGTATTAAATTGAAAATGTTCGGCATAGGATATATGAATATTTATGGGTATACATAGGGTGTCTAACTAGTGCCTATATTTTCAATACTTCATATATTATTAGTATAAGTATATTAGTAGGTACCTATATAAATAACGCGTAAATATACCATTTGCTTACGATAATACTTTGTATAACATAAAATTATTATCGTATGTCGTTTCAACACAACGAAATACGAAGAAAGTAATAATGAGTGAGCAGAAAAGGACGAGAAAAATTCGTAAACCATGGAGTTAAAGAAGATCAGTAAACTAATACAACCCTTACAACAAGAGATAGGAAATCTGTCAATTCAACTAAAAGACAAATCAGCTGAAAGAGAAAAGTTAGTTAAGTGATAGAGGTGCTGATCTAGTAGAACTACGAAGATCAGTAAGAAAAACAGAGAGGAAGAACGGGAAGGAGAGAAAAGGGAACTATACTAGGAAATACAGCAATTAACACACAAGGTACAGAAACACGAAGAGATTAAGAACGGGAGGAAAAACCGGAAAAATTCAAACAGCTATTAAAAACAAGAAGGAAAGAAAAAGAGACACAAAGAATACACAGGAGAATAGACGAATTGGGATTCGAACGGAAGTAAACGGAAGCGGAAATAAGTATAAAGAAAATAAACTTACAAAAGGAAATAAAGTCCAAGAAGGTATATTTGTGGGAACCTGGAATGTCAGAGGACTCTATAGAGCGGGGAAGTTTAAGCAGTTAATAAAAGAAGCACAGCGATACACGCTAGACTTATTGGCATTACAAGAAACACATTTAAAAGAAGAATAGGTGGTAGACATACAAAGATACACGCTGCTAAATGGAGGATGAAAAGAAAACAGACCAGGAACAGGATTTTTAATAAGAGGAGGAATAAAAGAAGCTCTATAGGAATTTGAAGTGATCAATGAGAGAATAAGCTATATGAGATTAAGGAGCAAATACAGGAAAATAAGTATAGTTAACATACATGTTCCTACAGTAACCGCCGAAGAAGAGGAAAAGTAGAAGTTCCACGAAGAATTGGAAATTGTCTACAATAAAATACCAAGTTATGATGTAGGTAAACATCGTGATAGGAGCTGCTAATGCAAAACTTGGGAAATAAGAACGTTACGGGAAGGTAATAGGAATCAATAGTAAGCACGACGAGACAAACGAAAATGATAAGATACTTATAAATTTTGCAGTGCAAAGAAGATTAAAAGTCAAAATGATATATTTAAATCACAAAGAAATATATAAGGGCACGTGGATTTGCCCAGATGGGAATACCACAAACTAAATTGACCATATGTTAATTGAAGAAAAACATATGCCAATGATAAAAGATGCATGATCTAGAAGAGGAGCAGGAATAAAAAGCGATCAGTCAGAGTCAAGTTCGAGCAGCAGTTTCCAAGAACGAAAAAAAAAGAAGCAAGAAGGTATTCCCAATTACGATACAGAACAACTGCAGAAAGAAGTACAGAAAGACTATGAAAAGGTTATCCAAGAGGAATTAGAACGAGTAACAATAGGAGCGGAAATCGATTTAGAATGGGAAAATATCAACAAAATCATTAAACAAAAAATGAACGACAAAATGAAGAAGAAGCGCGCCAAAAGAAAAAAGAATGGTTTGGCGAGCAATGCCGTGAAGCCATAGAAGCAAGAAGAAAAGCGAAAATGAAAATGCTGAAAAATAGGACGGACCATAACATGAAAGAATACAGAGAAGCAAATATAGACGTAAGTAAGATATACAGACAAAAGAAAAGACAACAGCAGATGAAACAAATAGAGGCACTAGAAAAGAACTATAATAAACAAGAGTCAGAAAGTTCTATAAGACAGCAACAGGAATCAGAAAAGGGTATACAACATAATTCTCAGTATACAAGGATAAAGAGGGCAAGATAATTAGTGGAGAAAAAGAAATACTAAAGAAATGGGAGGAATACTACAAAGAAAGTTTAAGCAATGAAGAAGAGGCAAATAAGCAATGGACAGTCAATGGAAGAGATGATCATGAAGTACTACACTGGAAGAAATCGAAGAGATAATAGGAAACATGAGAAACCACAAGAGTCTTCGAATAGATGGAATTCCTATAGAAGGAATAAAATACGGTGGAAGAAAACTGATACAAAAAATACACAAGCTGATAGAAAAAATGTCAAACGAATGGGAGGAGGCTATTATAAGCCCTACCTATTCATAAAAAAGGCAACCAAACTAGACGCGACAATTACAGACCAATATCTCTGCTGAGCGTAGGATGCATAGTCTTAGCGCAACTCATAAAACGCAGATTAAGGGACTCTTTATTGATTTTCATATATGGCATATGATAAAATAACTAGAAGTGAAGACATAAAAGGGATGAAGAATTTCAGACCGCGAACAAGATATATAAAATGATCTCAATGACATTTAACAGAACGATAAACCAAGTAAAAATAAACGCAAGCAAAAATAATAATCTTTCAACTAATAATGGGCTAAAGCAAGGCGACCCACTGTCTACTACATTATTCAACATTTAAATAGGCAGAAGAATAGCGGCAGCAAACAAATGAGCCAGTGCATTTGGGAAAACTTTTAGTATATATATACAAAGGCAGTGTCGTGGCCAGTGAAAGTGCGCTTTTACAAAACAGTGGCGAAACCAGTGCTGTGCTATGGAAGTGAAACGTGGGTCCCAAGAGAAATGGATATTAAAAAGTTGGAAATTTGGGAGAGGAAGATTTTACGTAGAATCTTTGGAGGAATTAAGGAGAACGACGAATGGAGAAAAAGAACGAGCAAAGAAGTAGAAGAACTCTATAAGGAACCGTTAATTATAAACACAATCAAGGCAAATAGATTAAAATGGTTAGGATATGTGACGCGTCTGGCTTTCCTGTATTTGAATTTGAATGTGGGTTGGATTCTTATTTTAATTCATAAATAGTGCATTTTACGCCACCTCCTGTTATCCCGAAAGTTATTTTCAGCATTTTTGCGTTTTTCGAATGGAAAAAAGTCAAACCTAGAAACTTAAAGCATTTAGACTTTTTTGTGATCATTAAAAATATGGTGGGGTTAAAAGTACTCCTGTTAATTAAGTTCTTCGTGCGGTTTCCGCAATAAAACTCTACAACAAAGTAGGGATAAATATAAACAAGAGTTAATAACTAAATTGAGAATATCGTAAGGCTTTTCTTATAGTTCAATACCGATAAAAATTATCCCTGTTACCGTTTTGACGTTCCCGTGAAGACTTGTCGTTCCAACAAAAACTCTGTGCACTAGTTATATCGTTGTTCTAAAAAAAATGCTTATGATGCAATATGGTGCAGGTTTACTTTTTCATTCATTGATTTGGCTGCCAGTGACGTAATACCTGGAGGATCTTTCTCTTTTCCCTTTCCTTTGGGACGTCAGTCAAATAAGCATCAAACTTTTTGCGTTTTCTTAACTCCATCGCTGAATTAACGTGAAAACTATTCGTATATCGATGGTGAAGAATGGTAACCTCCTATGCCATTATTTGCATCAAAATAACAACCTCCTATGTCAGTGTCAAAGCGATGTGCAAAGTAGCCTTCTTTCAGCTGATAAAAACTTCCTATGTAAATAGGAGTAATTACGGAATTAAACTACAAAACGTCTATGTGAAGTGAAGTGTAACAACATCCTACGTCAAACATAAGAGGTTGTTGCAAACTTTATGTATTGTTGTCACAATAACAACTGTGAATATAGGCCGTATTATTTGGTTTTTGGTTATAGTTTCCTATAATAATAATTACAAATATTTGAAACAATTTAGAAATATAACTTAATAAGTGTGTAAGTTTAAGGACTTTAAAACCGTACTGAACTAAAAACAAAAACATAAATTCTACGGTACTAAAAAATACACATAAGTCCCACTGATTGACAAACCGATGGCATGTGGGGTATGTTGACGTCACTCTGATTACGTGGGAACCCATATATTAGCAACGCTTGCACGTGTGAACTGAAAGTTTGGCAGCTTAGAAAAGCGGTGATAAAAGACCGCCGATAGTAATTTATAAAATATTCCAGACGTTTGGTGGATTTCGAAATTCCTAGAAACTGCCACGCAAACGTTGAAGCCCATGCCGCCAACAATCACATTGAAGAATTACACGTAGTGCCAGGTACATATTATATCACTTAATTCTGAATTCTTGTTCTTGTTTGAAAAGTTTATCCAAGTAAGGAAGGGTTTTTTCTGCCAGGCAACAACCAGAAAAATCAACCACTGATCGGGAAATTGGATGGGACGATGAAGATGATGATGGTTATAATGAAAGTGATACTTTCGATGATAATGGATACCATCTGGCGAAAATGTTAGTGAAAATGGAGATGAAGCTAGTCATTCTGATAAAGGTGCTGGAAGTGTGACAAATCTTGAAAAGATCAAAACTAATAGAAGAAAGAGAAAACGTAAATCGATTTCCAAAAACTGGGAAAAAACAAAATAGCTAGCTTAAATAAAAAAAAACATGGGAATGTATCAGTCAATACTAAGAATAAGAGGAGTTAGAGGAGGAGAAGTATTAGGTACGAATTAATACAAAGATGGGTCAGAGATGTACATCAAAATTCTGCTTAAAATCAAGAAGATTTTTGTACTTTGATTAGCGACAAGGTAAGAGACCAACTGTTTAACTATTTTTAGGAATAGCTTTCATGGGACAACAGGAAAAATTTTGGAACCTCACCTATAAACTGCGTTATTCCAAAACAAAAAAGGAAAGAATCAAAGGGAGTGCTACATTTTACTGTCACTTAAAAGTAGAAAATTAGCGCAAGAAAGTTTACACGAACATGGTCTGTAGTATTTGAATATGATCTGTGAAGAATTGGGCTGGCTCAGCAGTCCATGGACTGAGGTCTAAGAAATCAAATTCTGAAAACAAAGGCAAAGCAACATGTAGGATTAATAAGTCTCCTGAACACGCAAGTTACACTTTACATAATACAAGAAAACGCAAAAATTCAGTTGCTTTTACCAACTTACTACCAAAATTTGAATATCATTTTTGCAGGAGGGATTCTTCAAATCTACATTTGGAACCGATATTTCAGTCAACAACAGAGTTTGTAAGCCGTTTTACATTTACCGATAATTTAGAAAGCAAGACTATTTCGTTG
>JABXWE010003737.1:0-57569 GCA_014611495.1 Limonius californicus
TGGGCCAAATGTGGCCTAAGTGCATAGAGATGCTTGGAAAACCGCGTCCTAGATCTCGCTCATTCAAAGCAAGCAACAATTCTCTTGTCGCTTTAAAGTTTCCTCTCATTTTAGTGCCATCTTGTTTTTACGTATATAAGGTGAAAAACTATTTATAGTGACCTGTTGCTTGTATTGCCCACAAACATATGCATTGTTGCCAAATTAAAAAAATAAATAACAGTTCGAAATTTCAAAACTTACGTTGAAAGTAATGCAATTGTACCAAATGTAGGCGCATTACGATGAATCTACATTTTTGCCCTCGATTATTTCAGAATATTATTAATTTTATACAACTTCCGGTTGTGATGTATGTTCTTCTGTTTTAAAGCATATTCACTCTAGTTGAACAGCAGCTACTTAACTAAATCAATCCTAATTTTTCTCGTAAAAATTCAATACATTATAGAGTTAAGGGTATCGAGGCAACCGTTGGGAAATGTTTTCGATATGATTCGGTATTCGATATTATAGAGTTTCAATTTTTAAACTTTTCCACAAAAAATATTTTCTAAATATACAAAACGCTTTCGATCGCTCTAGACGTTAAAAAAATATTTTACAGGAATCTTTGGCTGCAATGGACGATATTGTGCAAGTCATGGAACTGCATATACGAAACAAAAAATTAAATTTAATAAAATTATCTAAAAGAAACAACTGAAACATCCAACGTTTATTTTTACCTCGATTACAAACAGATAACCGTAGACACCGTGCTCCGTTTAAAATACGATATTACGAGAATTTTTTGCAAAATCTCAAATGGTATAAAATTATTAATACTGTCAAATAATCTAGATGCATTCCTGGCAAAACGTTAATTATGACTTGGGTTCGACTCTGCAGCAACCCACTACACAAAATTCCCCATTCCGGTTGGCAACCGTGGCAAAACCATTTCTGCAATTTCTGTAGTTCGAAATAGACCTTTAACAGTAGGTCCCCCGTATTTATACCTTCGCACTGACGAGGAGAACGCTTTAGAAAACCCCGATAGCCAGCAGTGCAACGTGAAAAGTTGGTGACGACGATTTCTATATAACCCACATCAAATTGCATTTGTTTGTTAATAAATAAAAATATATGTAGGGTTCCACGTGATTTGCTGCTGCCAGGTATAGTACAAATCTGGAAACAAAATGATAGTAGCAGTATTAGACTTATTATAAATGTATAAATCTGTCGCTATGGGCTATAATTTGATAAATTCTATTTTATTTGTCGGCAATCAACAATCAGATAGACGCTATCACTGCGTTTTCAATGTTTGTGAAGTTTACGCTTCTATTTTCTTGAACATTAGTGACGTATTTCCAGTTTTCCAAATAGACATCATTAAACATTTTTATATCAATAAAGCATTTAATTAATATTGCGTGCCTAGAAGTTATATCTGTTATCACAAAAATAAGATTTTATTTTAGCATTGTTCTTCTTAAAACATGCAAATACCATACTAATACACCATCTAAAATTCTCATAAAGCATAATTCCCAAATATAAGGGGAATCACCTTGTTATCAGTTCTGCTACAAAACATATTTTTTAGAAACTTCTCAGAAATCGATCTATCAAAATTTCCAGAGGATAACGATTCTCCAGTGGACTCTCGAGATATATGTAATACGTATGTATTTAGTTATCGGTGATCACGAAGGAGAAGAAAATGACGTTTGCCCTCCAAATCTTAAATAATTTGCAAGCAAAAACTGGATACACGGTTAGGATATCTAATTAGTGTTACAGCCTCGTAGGTATGTACAACTTGTAAAAAAAGGTACGTTTTCAAATCTCCGAAAGTAATTTGTTATACTTGATTATTAGTTCCTACTTTTTAAAATATTCCACATATTTTGTAAATGATTGCACACATTATAAACATGCAATATTTAATCGTTAAATTTCAGATTAATCCTTGGCGCAAACTTTCGTTATACTTAATTAGACTATATTAATCCCCTATAATTAGAAACAATTTTTGGATAGTAATCAAATTTGAACATACTCGTTTCTCAAAATTAGGATTCATACCCATTGAATGCATAATTATGATTTGAATCAGTTACTGCCCTTCCTTGAAGCAAAAAATAACAGATTTAATGTTCTAATATCGTCCGTGACTTACTCCAACGCAAATTATTTTATCTAACGAGGATATAAATATTTACTGTTTTAAGTTATTATCGATAACTCTGTAGATAATTTCAATGAGGTGTATTTATTTAATGATATATATTTATAATTGCTCATGATTCATTGCTTTTTATTTCCGTTTTATTTAGCAAAACGCGTAATTTAATTTTTAACCTGCACCTTGTTTCTAATGACCGGTATGCCTGACAATAGATGTATTCTGTATTATACAACACACAGCAATTAACTTAAATGTACAATTTTACATATTCTTCCCTAGATTGAAAGGATTTAAATTCCCAACCTAGCCAACAGTGTACAATTTATGGTCAACTCTTAGCTGCAACAATTTTAATTAATTCTTAATTTAATTCCAGCAACCTGAATGTCCTAGTTCCTGATTACTAATAAATGCTTGGCAATACAAATTTCTTAATAATCAAATATGCAGAGAAATTGTAGGTGCCGACCTGAATATTAGTTTTCGGAATCTTCCAAAACCCAAACCATTATCGATTTGGGTCAGCATGTGAGAAGTGTCCTTGAATTTCTCTCATTAAAGTGCATCATCATCTACTGCTTTCCTCAACCCCGGCGATGATTAAGAGCAACTTCCTCGAACAGGTGGATTTTATTCACTTGCTGACGTCATGGTGTCTTTGTTTATCAGCAATTCTAACCCGAAGCGTTTCCGTTATGCATTTATGAAAATATTTATACATTGCTTGTACACGGCACAGATTACGACCTTTAGGTTACATTTCAAAACATATTCCACATCTTACAATCCGCGTGTCTACGTAAACAATGTGAGTAATTAAACAATCAATACGCAGTACTTTCCAAAAAGTACTTACTGACGTAGGGGATTATACCAGCAAAACAATAATGCTAGTATGATCTTATTTTTAAGGCACGTGTGTGTATGCAAACAGTTAGTTATTTATATCACTGCTTCCCTTTTTCAAAGAACATTATAATTATTCTGAAGAATAAATTCAGACAACCTAATATTTTTCGAATGGTAATATGAGTTTCTATTAATAAATTCAGTTTTATTGTTTACTTTGACACAGATTAACGTTATTATCAAGGAGAGCTGTACAAAAACGTGCGCTTTTGCACGTTGATTCAGAGTTCGATGAAAGCGGAAATTTTAATTACATTTCTGTTGGTTTCGTTCATTGTAAAAGACTTAAAATAGACCACAGAAATTCACAGAATGTAGCGGGTTTTAGAGTGTCAGTGAGACACCTTTCAAAGCCAATAAAATAAAACTATTTATGATAATGTTTATAAGAAATAATCTACGAATTTAAAATTTTAATTTCCTAACTAACAAATTCAATAATATTTTCCTCAATTATTAACTATATTTTGATTACTGACAGTGTTGGATTTTTGGTTTCTGTTTTTTAGGCGATTATCGAGAAAACACGACTGGACAGAGTTAGGAACCACGTAGTAAGCGAATATTGTCAAGTAACAGATATAACAAACTTTGTAAAGCAGCGAAGAAAATGTTAGGACGAACACATTGAAAGAGCAAGTAATGATAGATTAATTTAAATACCCAGAGACTGGAAACCACAGGTCATCATAACCCAGGAAGACCACTAAAAGAGATGGGCAGAGAGCTGGTGGGCATCAACAGAGTCGACGCCATAAAGTTGTGTGAAGAAAAACACACAACTTGCCTATTATAAAAGGAACAGAAGAAGAACAAGACATTTTCCCACCTACTTTTTCTTCTATCTATCTACCTAGCGAACATAGTGGCTAAGCAATTAGACCACCTGTGTCAATCTAGTAATCAGGGATAGTGTCGAAGTATTCACGACAAATCGTACAAAAGAAAAGTCCTACAGTGCATAAAAATCATATTTTTAGGTGAATTATTTAAGGGTTTCTCTTACAGGAATTCCAAGAGCAGTAAACAAAAAAAAAGAGTTAGCACAAAACGCGTATTAACATGTTAAAACAAATGACAAAATTTCTCTAGAGCCAGGGATACCAACCTTAATCTGGTAACAAAATCTCGTAGAATCAAAGAAATCAACCTAAATCTAGTGACACAATTCCCCTCGAATCAGAGACACCAACATAAATCTAGTGCAAAAATTCCCCTAAAATCGGGGATGTCAACCTAAAAATCTAGTGACACAATTCCGTTCGAATCAGGGACACCAACATAAATCCAGTAACAAAATTCCATAAAATCAGGAATACCAACCTACATCTTGTGACAGAATTCTTCTAGAATCGGAGATATCAACCTAAATCAAGTGAATAAATCCTCCTGGAATCAAAAATATTAACCTTAATCTGGTGACAAAAATCCCCTAGAATCAGAAGAACCGACCTACATTTAGTGACACAATTCCCCTCTAATCAGGGACACCAACATAAATCCAGTGACAAAATTCCCCTAAAATCAGGGATACCAACTTAAATCTGGTGACATAATTCCCCTAGAATCAGGGATACCAACTTAAATCTAGGACAAAATTCCCCTAGAATCAGAGATAACAGCCAAAAAAATATCTATCTTCTGTCACATTTTTTTCCACTTATTTTAATAGAATTCCCCCTTTTCTTTAAATACAAATAAAGTTCAAACAATTAAGAATTTATATTTATTTATGAAACCAAGAACATTATGAAAAAAAATTACCCAACGGAAATATTTTTTAATTTTTTACTTATACCAAGTTGGCATTGACCAGTACGTATGTATCGTATGCCTAATAATTTCCGAACTGATATTTGCCATTTATATACTAACTCCATGCTTTAAATTATCTAAATTGTTTGACCTACTAATGTAAACTCGCAATTTCATATGATCCCGCAGAAAGACCTGTATCGACGTTAAGTCAGTTGATCCTACAGGCCACTTAATCGGTCCTCGCCATTCTTTCTATGGGGTCTTGTAAAACTGCGAGTTTACAGTAATAGGCCAAGCAATTTAGAAGATTTAAAGCGTCGGATTCGTTTAAAAATGGAAAGTCTCAGCCCGGAAATTATTGGGCATGCGATATAATGTGTTTATACACCTGCTGGTCAATGCCAACTGGTTAATGGGGGACAATTTAAAAATTTCCGTTGAGCAATTATTTTCATCATATTCTTAATTTCATAAAAAATAAATTCCGAAATGTTTGAACTTTACGTGTATTTATTTTATATCACCATTTAACTGTTGAGGAGATCTACCAATATAAGGACCAAAAAACGGACGGAAAAAATTATGACGTCATAGCGCAGGAACACAAGACGGTGATACGAAGAAAATATATATGACGAAACGCCTTTTAAGAAACAAAATTTACATGTTTCGAGGTTTTCCCAAAAAACATTAAATAACAAAATTATGCATTTTGCGCGGAACTTTATCACGACCCTGTATAATCTCGGTTCGTATAAAACGGATAAATATGAACTTAGAAAAGATCTAGAATCCCAAAAACACCGTCTAGATTCTTTACTGTTATATTTATGTGTTATTATATATAATACTGCCAAATTCTTGTAATTATCGCTGCTTCGTATGCAAACTCTGGAACACATCAAGGTTGTGACGTTGTGATCAGTAACAAAAAGATTAATAAAATTCAAATATTCTTCATTAACGCTATATTATGTTCAAAATTTCACAATAGAATCTTGAAAAAGTGAATACCTGATTTTTTTATATATTTCTGTTTAAAAGGCCAGTTAGAATATGATTTAAATACAAATACAAAAACTTCGTGTAAAAGAGATCCAGATCTATGGATTCCCTGGATCTAGATGCTACCAAGCTCCTGATCAAACTAACAGTATTATGTACATATAGATTTTAATTTAATTATATTCACGTGTCTGCTTTCAATGTGAGTAACATTTTGTTGTTGCGTTACATATTTATAACATTGATCAGAAAATAATTTTGTTATACATTTGTTAAAAAAAAGTGTTATTGTAAATACATTATTGTATAACAAACATGAAATTGTATATCTTGATGACCTAAAAGGTTCAGGGTTGATAAAGATGTTAAACAAACAAAATCTACAATAAAACATTGAACGTAATCAAGGGTTAAATCAACAATATTAATCCTTGCAGAAAGTGAAAAGTTGAAAACACATCAAAATTTACAAACATTCAAATCTTTTGATAGCACAAAAAAATAAATTACAGATACGGCCATGCGTTTTAAATAAGTTATTTTTCAAAATTTTCTATTCTCCTAAAGTTGCTCAAAATAAGCTAAATTTTTCTATTGTTACTGTAGTTACGTTAATAGGCTTTTTACCTTGCGGTAGGCAACATATTAAAGATTGAAATAAGGAGAAAATTTTTAAAAGCTGGTAACACAACTGTGTGCAAAATTACGATAAAATCAATGATTATAATATATTTGGAATTATTACACAATAACAATCTTTGCAACAATAATTCACAAAATGTAAAGAGTTTTCCAGTTTCTTAAAACCAGAAGAATGCCAAAAGTTTGTATATTATTATATTATGTATATTGTACGCATTATCTTTTACACTGACTGCATTTTCAGCGTTAAGGTAGACCGCCCTAAGCCCTAGCAAAGGCAGAGAATGCAGTATAATCGTAACCGATGTAAAAACATTGCATTTTATTTTGAATTGCCAAGTCAGTTTAGAATCCACATAACAACTTGTTTGACGATTTCAAAGATTTTTTTTCAAAAGTTATACAGCTTGCCCCAATTTTTTGGGATGTGTGACCTTACATTTAAAATTATCACACCTGTGTTCGTTCATTAGACGTCAAAAAATTACTCGTATTTCCTTGTACAAGCTTTTGTTGTGTAAGTACTAACTTAAGAATTATTAAACTCGTAAAACAATGGGTAGTTTTAATATATATTAATGCAAATCTAAATAAAACCTTTGGTATAATGAATTGTTCAGGAAACAAACACTGTTTTTCGCATTATCGTGGTAGGTAAACGGCTTTGCTGCGATAAGTCATTCCGACATTTTTCAGATAAATATCAGACAAACAAGCAGTGATAAAAAATGGAACAACCGGAATATACGTATGCAATGGCATCCAATACATCTAATTGATAAATTCCCTCAAGAAATCACGTAGATGTATAGGTATATGCCTTATTATAGAGGCGAAAACAACGTCCGCTTCTCTGCAGTCGCCGGCGAGCGTTTCCTATTTCCAGTACGCTATCAAAACTGCTTTCTAAATAGAGCACGAAATTTGCAATGCAAATGCAATTAATTAAACGTTTGCAAATTGCATATAACTTAGCATAATAAACTGATTGAATTCTAAAACGACGCTTTACTCATTGTAAAATAATATCGCGAAAAAACATAAAAAAAACAGAGAATGATTCAACATAAAAGGAAAACCGCAAACCTGGGATGAGGTTACTATATGGTATCCATGAAATTTGAAGATTAGCACTTCTTTGTCAGTTATGATTTTATGAATGAACAGAACCACCCACAACATGAGTAACCACTAACCAGTATCAAACAGTTATAAATAATTATCATGATTCTTTGTTAAAGTTTCATTTACGATAAATGTTTGTAAAATGAAACCGCAACTTCAACACTAACATCCTGAATTTCCTGATATGCATTCATTCATGATTTACAAGCTTTTATTTATTTAATGTTAAATGTAACTGAAAAATTGTTAATCTAGAATCTTATTACAATCTGTGGCATACTAGCACAGACAAAAATATCGTATTTAAAGTAATCAACCAACAAATACCTGTAATTGGGTCTGTAATATGTAAAATATTTTCAAAGCATGTTTGAAACATGGCATTAATGTTTTGTTCTAAATATTCAAATAGTTTGATATACAAATATTATATTATACATTTTTTTAATTAATTTTAAATAGTCATTTCAGTAAAAACCAGTTTAACAGTGATGTATATTTATATTATGATATCGATATACAGGGATCATCAAAAAGGACTTATTATCTCAAAATTAACCAAAACGGTTTGTTGAAGTGCAAGAACGGGTGATTTATTTATGAAATATTGCATGCTACAAGTGGCCTCCGTCATTTTCAATACACTGTTCTAACCGATGGACGAAATTAGACATGATTTAATGAGTAACGCCTGCGGAATAGCTCGAATTTCTGCTTCAATGCTTGTTTTAAGTTCATGATTTGTTCCTGGTTTTGCAACATATACTGTACTTTTTCAGTGGCTCTAAAAAATAATCTCGAAGCGTTGATATCGGGGGATCTCGCTGGCCAATGGAATGCGAGAAACCAGACGATGTGAAAACTCTTCCCGTAAGACCTATTGGAACCAATATTCATCTCTCGTTTGAAGCATTTCTAAACACCTTGGAGACGTCACGGTTACCATTTCGTCATACTCCTCATAAAAACATAACCTGACGAAATGACGAAATTGTACACCAAACTATGACACTAGACGAATGTAAGGGATTTCTGTGAAGCCGTCAGGATTTTCGGCCGCTCAGTGTCGACAATTTTGCTTATTAACGTGTCCACTTTGAGAAAAATGTGCTCATCAGTCATAAATAAGTAGCGTTCGACATGTGTATTATAATTTCTTAGTCTTAAAAATGGTTGCCAAAATTCAATTCGATTATGATTGTTTTCGATTAGTAGTATTTCTAGTTTTTAGGATATTTCACAGATTCTTCTAGCATACATGTCAAAAGCTATTTGTAGTTTCAAAAAACATACATAAACATTAACAAATTGTATGTGCTAATAAAATATATTATCTACAATAAATGTAAACTTAACTATAGAAAATATTATTTCCGCTATACCAACCCAGATTTAATAATACTTATAATTTAGTTGTGAATTTTTTATATCGTGAGATCAGTATGACTTCTATTATGTTTTACGTTAATTTCGTTTCTAAAATTCTTCAATAACTTTTGCCGAGATACTGAATAGTGGTATATTGCTAGATGTATTTTACATTCTCGATTATCGCCTTTCTTTTTATCTTCAGAAAGTTTGAAGGTGGACTTTTGTGGTGAAATTGTTTACTATTATGGTTCTGTCTGGGGACCTCGGTGGTCTAGTGCGAGAACGCATTGGCCACTCGAGGTCACAGCAAATGCAGTCGCTCCGTTGGGGCGACCGAATCCCGACTGGGGCGACCGCATTTGCTTAGTTAAGTTTAGGGTGCATATTGCATGAATGTTTAGTATGTAAGGAACATCCGCACCCCCCCTGAAGTAATGCGAAAGCGGTTCCGGGGGGAGAACGGTAGTACGAATGAGTGAGAAAAAAATGTATGGTTCTGTCTGATGGAATTATAGATTCAAGCTGTACCTAATTTTACATTTTACGCAAATTCTTAAATCAGTGTATCCTAAGGTTAGTACAAAGTACAACAACATAATGAAATTACAGATGTTTATCCAGTAGAAGCTTTCTCTGGTGGGATTTTACACTGTTGCATTTTTAACTAATGAGATTTGAGATGGTAGTAATGTCTAAGCAGATTTCGTAGTGTCCGGATTTTTTAAAGGAAAATGTTTCATAGGCAGGTGGACTTGTTGCGTCACAGCTACCTGCATCCGCATATTTCTTTGTAACTACGTACTTATTCATTTTTAAATAGTAATTGTGGTAAATAAAGGGCCTAAGCATTGTAACGTGCGATTTCGACGCACAGTGTATATTGCGGAGTTGTTTCAAATTTAGGCAGGTGTTTAGCGCGCCTTGATATTTCAGGTTCAAAATTTTGGTTTTGCGCATGTTGAGTTTCAATGTCAACTGGAGTTTTAGAATCCTCGAGCAGACAGAATTATTCTGATAACCGTCAAGTCGTGTAGCTTGATTTCTTCGCGGTCAATTTAGACCAAGGATTTGTTCCTAATTTTGTTGAAAGTTCAAGTTTTAAGGGAATTCTTAACCTTGTGAGGTGTTAGTGAGATTTTCCCTGGTTTTTAACCAATTTATTACACCCTTGAAGAGGTTTTCTTTTGCCGATAAACATCTGTGGTAAGCTAAGGAAGTTTGATTCTAATTTGGTCGCTTTATTTAGTCTTGTGTTTTATTTAGGCAAATTTTGAGCTGCTGAAAAGTTCGTAACTACCGGAAAAATTTTGAGCTGCTGAAAAGTTCGTAACCACTGGAAGTTTTTTTCCTACGTCGTAGAATTTGAAGAGGTTTTCAAGTCGTATATTCACCACGGAAAATTTCAAGGCCAAATTCCAAGAGCGAATGTGAACACCAACTGTCTGCTCAGGTGTGCGCTGTCATTGGAATTTCTGCATCAAAAAGGTCTGTTTTAAATATTCCTTTAAAAATTCAAGGACCCTGAAGATACTCCGACAGAATACGACCAGATAACTATTGTTTATACAATTTCAAATTATACCAATTATATCGAACTAATTTTATAACGAAGTAAATTTGTTCAAATTCAACACGTACTGTATTTTATAAATTTTGTAAACGGTCCGCATATTCCGAGTTTCTGATTTAATTATTATTGTTGTAATTATTCAAAAGGGAGGATATTGCGTGAACTTTATAATTTTTTTTTGTCAATGCGCTTATACCTCTACAGTAGGTAGTTAATTCTTAATTTACCTAATCGAGATCTCGTTTATCGTGAATTAGGCGGGTTACGTATTGATCAATCATTTTGCGAAGCTATTTTGGGCTTCTTATTAATTTAGTCCTTATTGACGCACTATCGTTTTCTCAGGATTCATATGGTTCATATCACGTATTGTTAAATCAGACAGGGACGCTTGTGGTCTGTTCTTTAGTTAAACGATTTTTATATTTAATATTTGAGGCTAATTGGGGGCAATAAGTTTTGATATTTTATTGTAATTTGATTTACATTTAGTGATTATACTCGAGAATTACGCCAAGTATTTGTGTTTTATTGTGTCTTGTTGTTATATGAAAGACTTTAGCGTTATCAGTAAGGTAAGTCCGTTCTCTCAGGGAGATTCCTGTTTATCTACGTCATCTTCGAGACCAAGGGTTTATTTTTTTAAACAGGTGGCGCCTAGGCTTACTTCGAACCCCCCCTTCTTCGACTGTAGCTGTCGAACCCTTGTTCGAGATACCTGGACCTTACTGGAGTCGTCGTTAGAGATATTTTTTTTTTGTGTAGGAAAATTATTTCCTTCACGGTGTCGCCGTTCTTTTAGCTGGGCGTCACAGCATGTGCATCATGTTGGGACCCAAATGAAAGCGCAGGTAGAAAAACCCATGCGTCTACGCTTCTACGCAAGCTCAGCTAGAGTTTTGCATATATGCATTCCTGTACCAATCGTTGCAGTGTGCAGCCAGCATTTTTATAATAAAACATACAAAACCAAGCACAAGTATTTCATTAATGGTAGCTAGTGCTAAAGCAATCGCGTATAGTTAATACGCAACAGGACTTTTATAGTGAAAATACTTATCAGTATTCCTCTGTATGGTTGAAAAATAGATTCAGGCTTGTCACCCAGACCTAATTTTACATTCTAAGAAAATCCATACATCAGTGTCTCTTAAGTTTAGTGCAAAGTACTACAAAGAACAACGTAATGAAATTACACACTCCTGTTTGTTTTAACTAATGAGGTTTTTGATGGCAGTAATGTCTAGCAGTAGGTTTTATAGTGTCGGAATTTTTGACATAAGAATGTTTTATCTTTAGAAATATTGAGGGTGGGCTTGTATGGTGAAAATATTTACTATTATAGTAATGTCTGGTGGAAAAATAAATTTAGGCTTGCCACTTACACCTAACTCTACATTTGAAGAAAATCCTTAGATCAGTGTCTCTTAAGTTTAGTAAAAATTACAACAACATAATTCAATTACAGATATTTAACCAGCGGATGCTTTTTTTGGTAGGATTTTACACTGCTGCTCTTTTAGCTAATGGGATTTTTGATGGCTGCAATGCAGCAGGTTTTATGGTATCGGAATTTTTTACGTAAGCTAGTTTTATCATTAGAATAATTGAAGGTGGACATTTATGGTGAAAATATTTACTAATTTAGTTCTGTCTGATGGAAAAGTAAATTTAGGCTTGCCCCCTAGACCTAATTTTACATTTGAAGAAAATTCTTAGATCAGTGTCTCTTAAGATAAGTAAAAATTACAACATTATTCAATTACATATTTTCATCAAGCGGAAGCTTTCTCTGGTGGGAAAAATATTTACTACTATAGTTCTGTCTGGTGTAAAAATAAATTTAGACTTGCCACCTAGACCTAATTCTACATTTGAAGAAAATCCTTAGATCAGTGTCTCTTAAGATAAGTAAAAATTACAACAGCATTATTCAATTACAGATTTTTATCCAGCGGAAGCTTTCTCTGGTGGGATTTTACACTGCTGCTTTTTTAACTAATGAGATTTTTGATGGCAGCAATGTCTAGCAACAGGTTTTATGGTGTCGTTTTTGCACAAGAATGTGTAATCTGAAATTTTTTTCACATTCGGCAACGTTATGGAGGTTCAAAGAATTTCTACGTCAATTCACCAAAATTAAATACCCTTTTCGTTGGTGTTTCATTTTGATAAAGTCTGTTGGTTTGGAACGTTAACAGTCCAATCTTAATTTCCAGTCAAGAAAAATTTATAATTGAGTGCGAACGCTAGATGAAATCTGACCCAGAAGTGAAAAATTAGGTTTAAAAATTTGGAAATTAGGTGTACATAACTAAATTGTTAATTCTATTCGCAACTTTGTTATATACCTACCTACTTTACACATTTTCAAACCATCTTTCATTTGTGTGTTAAATTTCATCTACTTAAACTGAATTATATATTTTCTTCGACTAGAATTTAAGCTTGGGCTGTTAGCTTTCCAAAGCAATGAAATTCATCACAATTTAAAAAGAAACAAAAAGTTATTCACATTTTAGTGAATTGATGTAAAAATATTCATGCCTAATAACTCCATAACGGCGTTGAATTAAAGAAATATTACTAGGTGATTTAGGGGTTAAATAACTTCAGCTGTAGTAGATACAGTTTGTCGCACATATTTAGAAAAACTTTATATACCGTGTGACTTAGAAACCCATTCTCACGCAAAAAATGTTCGAATCGGTGATTGAAGTTGGAAGAAGGTCAAAACTGGTTTTTCCTCAAAATTCATTAATGGAAAAGTAATTATTCTTGATCATTATTATAAACAAAAAAACATGTATTTATTCGTATAAATATATTAAGGTTACTATATTATGCGCGAAATAAAACAACAAGATACAACCATAAACCCAACGGTATAAAAAGTAGTAGATCAATGCTATTCGGTCAATCTAAAGTAAGTCAGAATAAAACAAAATAAGAAAATTTTCAAGCGCTAGACTGGCCAGCTGTTTGCATACAGAATTAGCTATTCCATAAACGTAAATATTTTATTTCCCATTCAGAACGCGAGCCACAAACCCATTGACATCGTTTTGCGACCACTTTCGATTTTAGTAAACACATGTTGATTCAATTCATTCAGTTTGCTTGCGCATGTAACATGATACTTTCGCTTTCTGATATTCACTTTCGGCGCTACGTTACCGCATCCTTAATTCCCGTACGTTCTTAAATAAGAAGCAACAATTGTTACGGATTTTAAGCGAATTAAAGAATGTACATTTCGAATCTCACGGATGTTTAACGAAGCTCGATGCTATCGTACAAACTGCCAGATAAAAATAAAATTTCCTTTGATAACAATGCAGACAAGTGAACTATAAATAAAATAAAAAATAGCCGGGTAACATTTACCTTTTATATTGTGTTAAATCCCTTTCACGTCCATAGAAAACAATGAGTCATATGTCATGTTCTCTACTTATACGTCAGATAAACATACTTGGCAGCAAATGCAATTTACTGCGTTCTGTTTGCTAAAAAAAGTACTAGACCACAGTAAGTAGGAATATATTGTTTCTGTTGTATTATGATTCAAAATAGCCAAAGAAAATATTTCACTTAAACTAGGCAAACAGCACAAAGAACACTATTACCTCTATTTCAAAATTACAATTATTTCTTGCAGTGGTTAATAAAATTTATAAGAAATAAAAATATGCAGTAAAAGAAGAAATCAAAAATAAGTAAAAAGTATTATTGATTTTTCATATGTTTTATAGTTCTAACAAACAGTTTCATACAAACAGTTCTTGTAAATACTAAAGGAGGAAATTGAACTCAATCTCTCTTTGAGAAGCGTTTCCGCTCTGAAGCTTTGAGCTGTACTTCGCCATTAGATCCTAATTCTAAATTAATTTTCATTTCTTTAAATAAATGTGACATGGTACTCGTGTAAAATTATTTTGCCTTGCTGATAAAATATGTCCACGACACACTAAACTTGGGAGAAGAAAACGAAAAATTTGAACGCTGTCGAACAAGCTTTAGGAATTCAGAGGGTAAAATTAACAACCAATCAATGAACAATTATTTACAAGCAAATGTAGCTCTTCAAAATAGGTCACGCATTCTAAATTAAAATCTAGTATGATTAAGAAAACTTTTGTACAATGTTGAATATGAAAATCCATGCGGATGTCTTTATTTAACTTATACGATTTATAACAATTACTAAAATTATTTAATAGTAATCAAGGTTGTTACAATTTGTTTCAACTCTAGAACACAGCATTATTATTTCCAAAAGAATATCTGAGTTTCTGAAAACCTTTAGAATCAGCTGAAAATTAATATTTGCAGTACTTGACAAACGTGAAAAGGATATACAAATTGTTTCAAGATAGTTCGATTATAATAGATAAATAGAGCTACACAGGCTGGCTGAAAATGGTCTAGCTATCATTAAGTTTCAGTGTTTGTTCCATATCTAAAAGATAGCATTTTAAATAAAGAATTTCGTTGACTTAGAGTAGGATATATTAAAATGTACGCATTGGAAATACCGTACTATGATTTCCAAATTAAAAATATATTAGTGGACGACATGATACGTTTAAGTAATTTATAACATCTTGAAAAGGTTAGCAAATATTTTAGAGTTAGCCTACATCACGCTCTATGGTTAATTGTAAACAGTTATTTTTAAGATAAGCAAAATCTCCAATGTAGTGGTAGCAGTATGTAGATAAATAATTATTAAACGTCACGAGGAAGAATGCATCCATAGTAAAAATTAATTGTAGTAACTAAACTAACAATCGTATTAAATAAACTGTAGAATTTAAGTAACCATTCTCTTTTACTGAACATTTTGTAGATTATACTTTATTAAATTTTATATTCATATTTACCCATATTATGCACTAAATTCGAGCGATATGAGAATTGTTACAATATCAACATCATTATTTTGATCCTTGTTTCTAGCGGAAGTGAGTCTAAACATGAAATATACTAAAAATGTCTTTAAATCCAAATTAAAGGAGGGTATGTTAAAGTTGGTTTTTGCTATTACACAACAGGGTACGACTCTGCGGGTTACCATGTTGGTCCGTAACCGCGCTTAATCTGTCTGATGTACGGTGGGTTTTTGTGTGTGGTTTTGTTACTCTTCTGGTGCGACCGTAATACCAAGAGTGCCATTCATTTGATTCCACAATGACAAATGGCTACCAGGACTCAGTACCGACCACACGGGATATCAGAAAAAAATTTCTGATTCCTGATGTGATTCGAACCGGAAAGCATTTGGACTATTACATGAAAAACCGGACTCTCTTACCACTAAGCCATCCCAGCCTTCATAATTACAATATAATAGTTTGAAATCAAAACTAGTTCAAATAAGTAGAAGTTATTGACAATGCCCCACTTAATATTTTGAGCTTCTTGCTGATTGTTTGATTCCCTTTTTTAGCCATGTTGAGAATAGTGGAAACATTGTATTTTTAATAACTATTTACTTTTTAAATATGCGTATTAAGTAAAGCTACATATTTTATTTTAATAATTAATGTTAATTTAGAATATTTACACGTCAAAACTACAGGGTGAGTAATAATAATGGCGTCCCTTATTTAAGCTATTTAGAAATAATATTTTGAGTGTTATTACTAAAAGAAGTTGTTTTTAAAAATATCATGGGAACAACTGGTCAAATTTGAAAAAGCAGAGGTTTATAAAAAATGTTCAAGTTCAATAAGCTTGGAAGAATATTAAATATCCGATAAACAACTTAACGTGAGTTATATTATTAAATATACAAAATAAAAAAATATATGGAACATAACAATCAAACACATTTCTCGTTAATTTTATTAGGAATAAACAAATAGCAATATTAGCCTAAATTAAAATCCAACAAGAGACATCCGTGTGTTATCAATATTCTTGAGAGGAATTGAAAGATTGTGAAATTTCATTTTAAGGATAAATGACTTGTAGAGCATCTGTCCGGCGAGCAATCGGGTTGGTGAGAAAATAGCGGTCGAGCATAGCAACCAGCGAGCAAACAGCTGGTGATCTACCGGTACCGAGCAAACGGCAGCGAGCAAATGGACGTGAGCAAGTGGGCGGGCACCAATAATATGTAGTGTTCCAAAAATAAGTACCGATTATATGACGTAGTATTACAATTTATTAGTTTTTATGTATAATTTATTTACATTACTTACAATTACGTTCGTATTCAACTTATCTACTTCCTACAACGGTACGCAATGGAAGTGAAGTAGTTAAGCACGTTCTAAAATCTAAAGCAATGATAAATAAATAAATTACTACCATAATTTCTGATGTCATTTGCGCCATCTGGATCTCGTTTATTGGGCCTAAACCGAATAATAACGTTGCTATGAGCCGGGTTCCATTTTATTGAATACGTGTTATTAACGGTTAACTATCTTTTACGTACCGTACGTAAGCACGATGTCTAACGATTCTTCTTCTTCTTATAGGCCCTGTCACGCCCAGTAGTTAGCATAGGCCTCCCTCTTTATTTTTCAGTTCTTTCTATCTTATGCAGCTGCTATCCATTTCAATTGCGCCACTTTCATCGTACCAGCGCATAATTGGTATACCTCAGCTTCTTCCTCCTGTCCATGGTCTTCGGCTTATGATTTTATTGTTCCATCGGCGGTCCTTCAATCTTGCGACGTGGCTAACGATTAGTGAACACAAATTTTCCCTCAACATACGGATGTGGGAATATAAAATAAATTTCTACACACATCCAATCAAATACCTTGGTTATCATCTAAAGAAAAATTGGGAAAAAACATTCAGCACTAATAAATATGCGGTACAACTTTAAGTTAAAGAATAGGTAAATTTAATGACTACAAATATTATTGCAAAAATTTATAGCCCCTCCGCCCCTGCATATATGTATCACAATAATTTTAAATAATGGACATTTCCATTCATTTTGCCTAACCGTGGAATAATCAAGTCACCAATTAAAAGTCCCATACTTTATTATTTTTCAGTTTTCATTATATTTATGCCAACAAATTAATGCAGGCCTAATATTCCCATCGTTCACAAATAATCATTAAAACAGGAATTTGTAAACAAAGCTAGAAAAAATAAATTGCGAAGTTTTGAACAAGACTATTTCAATTTAAAATTTAAAAGATAATTTAGCGGGACAATAGCACATAAACAAGAAAATCGCAAATAAAAGTTGATATTTATGGTTATGTTTTGGACACGGTGCGAACACCTTCGCTCCGGATTCATTGGGCATGTGTGTAGGACATTACGCGTCCAGTTTGATGGACCCACAAACAAAAGCACGTGGATTTTAGCTTGGCGCGCGCAGTAGATGAAGGTTAGGTTCCGTGCGCTGTTTTAAACTGTTAAAAATTTCAAACAATTTGCTTAAATAACATGCTGCGTGATAGTGGATTGTGGTAGCAAATCATTGAGACACAGAAATGTACAATTTCATAGAGTTCCCTCTAAATTTATTTTTTAGTTTCCAAACACCACGCCTTCTTAAATGACTGTGAAGGCTATACTTAGAGAACATATACTATACCTGCGCTTTCATCATGCTGAAAAATCAGATGATTTAAGCCATGTGACCTTTGTTGGTACATCAAGCTGAAGAAAAGTAACGTGAGGCACATGCCAATTGTATGCATAACTCCGCTGTTTGCAAACCTTTAACTGATCAGCCGTACCAGGTACGTAGCTAAAGGTCGGACTAGGTTGGTCTGGCCCAGCTGCATGTCAACTCTAGAAAAATAAAGAGTAACATATCAAATAGCCTTTCAATCAATTTAAAATTTGTTAAAGTGGTATATTGCAGGTTACGTATGTACGACTTGCTCCAGTATGTATATTATGGATTTATTTGTTCGGTACTGGGGCAAGTCTGGTGATAAGCTTTGCAATTCTATATAATATTTAAAGAACTTATAAACTTGCGTACTGCAAGGCATTATTCCAATTTGAAATATATAAACATTTTTAACACCCAAAAATAAATGCTTCATCCTAGTGGCAGGGTTTCGTAATATTAGTCTTATAGGCAGGTCAAAGGGTAGTCGACGACGTTTTGTTAACTATAACTTGAGTAAATCATGGGTAACAGAGGATGATTTTTTCCCAACTATCAAGTAATGGAAAGCACCCGCTACACTATTTACTTGTAGATTCATAATTGCAACTCAAGTATGTTTCTGTCGTTGGTTTTATCTTGCGTTTTGATTCTGACTATGATTACTGAATTACGTACACCGAAGAACAGAACCCTGTAATGCAACCGCGTAGTGCAACAAAATCACAGATGAGATAACAATACGCCACAATGTTGCAGAACTAGATATCGACTGGCACGGTAAATAGAGGGGTATCAGAGTTCTATAAATCTTTCCCATTATTTTGTTGAAATACCGATAAACTCTAGAGCGCCTCACATCGTGAACCGCCTAGATACGTATTTTGAACAGAGCCCCGTAACGTAGCCGCGTTTTTTTTTTGCAAAGTTATGATACTAGACAGGATTAATTTGCAGAATAAAATTGCACCCTCACCGAACACCCTAGTGCTTCAGGATTTTGTAAATAATCTTCGATGTTTGGTTAAACATACCTACAAACTGTAAAACGCAGCGTGATACACTGTACTATACATGTTGACACGCTACGCGGTTGTATTACACGGGCTTCTGTTGCAAACGTGTACAACGATTTAAAACCAAAACATAAACATGACAAAACGCCGTTAAAATTTAATAATTGGTTACGTCAACGAGAATGAAATACTTCTATTAAAACTTGAAACGGGAGATATTAGTCGGAACTTGCCGATTGGCTCAAACAGCTAGATTTGAAATATTTCCAGCTTTCAAAAGCAAATGACAAATAAAACTATGTGAATAAAAAATAAAACATTTGTCGCTTATGCGGTTTCTACACATTCTGGACGTATTTCAGTTTCAGGAAGTACACAAACGAACTCTCATATTGGTTACAATACTAGTGTCTAGTGCTGATTGTGAAGGAAAATTTTCCTGCTTCAGCTTAAAATCTTCTTCTTCTTCGAGTGCTTTATTTCTTACGAGACGTAGCGATTTCCTCTCCTATGTCTGTGTTGCGCGTTTAGAGTGCCACAGACATAGAGAACCTACTTAAAATCTATGATTGAAAAAATAGTTATCTGCCTAAAATATTTAAATGTTAATAATTCCACAGCAAAGACCTTAAATATCAATAATATTGTGGATAAATTTGATGCAAATTAGAACAACAGATTGATTGTTCTGCATTAAGATGTTACATTTTTTTTTAGTTAAGGCAACCCATCAAAAATGTTTAGTCCGTTTGTGAGCCACCCGATTCTAATATCCTAGCTACCTTCCTGAAGAGTCGCACGGCAACTTACCCACCATAATGGTGTGCATCAACTTTGAAGCATGCAATACATTTTTAATTAATTATAGGAAATAATTAAATTTAAAAAGAACTGTTAACTCGTATTTACGATATTCTAAATTCCACAATTAGGAATAATTAGTGAAAAGGCCTATTGTAGAAACTAGCTGAAACATCTTTAAAGAAGTGGTAAAAGGATATCCTCACTAATGCGGCAACAATGTCCACCTGCAATCCAAATTTAAATTTTGATGATCATTCTATGGTATGTATTTTTTATAGTTGGTTGCCTCGGAATTATTGTCAGTTTCTGTCATACAGGATGTCCCAAAATTAAGTACCCAAGACTATACCGAGTGGCAGAAAAAAAATTGGGATTTTCTTAAAAAACCCATATCTAAACAGCTTCGTCAAGAAGCTACAGCTCCCTAAAGGAGACACACTGAAGAAGATTTTTTCTAAATATTTCCAAAATGCACAAAAGTAATAAGAGCAATTTTTTAGTGTTTACTCTCTTAGTAAATCCACAGCTTTTACCATAGTTAAGGGTAAGAAATTTCTTTTGTTTGGTAGGGTTGGGGGTGGCCACCCCCTATTTTTTAAAGAATGGGATTTTAAAAATTAAACGTGCAATTCAAATTCTATTCTAAAAATACAAAGAATAAGTCTTCTTGTTTCATTTTGATAGGAATGGCCGTTATCGGTCACTGTATTGCAAATGATAAACAGCTGTTCTCTCGTGTCTAAAAACCTTTCTTTACGGTACCCCCTTTAGGGGGCTGTAACTTCTTAGCGAAACTGTTTAGACTATGAGTTTATTAATAAAATCCTAATTATTTTTAAAATTCTGCTCCTCGGCATAGTTTTGTATACTTAATTTAGAGATGCCCTGTATACTCACACAAGACACCGAAAAAATCCGACATAAACTGCTAGATAATAACCGCCGTCAGAACTCATTTGTTCACGTGTACACTAATAAATTTGCACCTAAAAAGTGTATCTACATACATGCATCAACATAAAACCTGAAAACGACTACCGTGCAGATTCTTTTCTTCAACATTTTCCTGGTATCGTGCGTTAACCCTAAAGTTTATTAACCCCATGAGTGTATAGCAGACAGGTTCATCTTCTCTATTTCGAGAAATTAAAAAAATGGTGCACGCAAACCGGGAAATTTGAGGCTAGGAAAAGACGCCGATTCTTGGATAAATGATTGTTAATAATAATTGTTGCTGGTCGCGTGGGCGTAGTTTGTCACTTGACCAGCGCATTAATTTTCCGCTTTGAAGTGCATTGACTTTTTTCCGGTGAAATATTGTTGCTGCCGTCGCGATTTCTTTATCATGTGTTTGTAAATGATTTGTTTTATTTGCTCTAGATTGGTGGTGTTGTTAAATGGAAACGTACGTTAAGTCTTGTTTTCTAATCGCGCCTCTTATTAAGAAGACTACTATAAAAACATCATCGAAAGGTTCTTCCCTGGGAATATGTCACTGTTGATGGATGCACGCTCGAAGTGCGTATTGTTTTGTGCAAAGTTCAGAGGAATAGCCCCAACCATTTTGTTGGGTTATTTACTCAACATGGCAGAGGCGCGTCAAAACATAATTATATCAATAAATGCAGCAAACGCAGTTTCATACAGTAAAAAATTTAGTCATTAATTATCACATTATTCGGCCATTCCCTTCTTAATTATTGTCACTAACTAGCTGAATTTAATCATATTTTATAAGAAAATACGATTCCTCGGATTCAAACTCAACAAAAGAAAATTGCTCTTATAATTTCATGGAAATATCAACACAGGAAATGCGTGCTATTTACGGATTTAACTGACGAATCACTTAAAATTGTAAAATTTCCGCAGTCCAAAATTTAATATAACCCACATCAACGTAGCAATATATTTGTCAATAAAACCGCACTGATAAAATTACAGTGACGTCAGAACTGCATCCCATATTTACTTCTAATTCTGACGCCGATAAATTTAAACATATCATTCATAAACAGAAATGACTAGGCTAAAAACAGAATAGACCCGGAATCTTGGAACCACAACGAATAGCCGGAACTGCATTGTATATGTTACTCAGGTCTATACACTTTTATACGATCAAACGATGAAAATTTGCAAACCTGAATTCTGGGCCAGTTTCACTTCCTATAGTAGTGTGTAGATTTAGTGAGCGATAAGAACTACTCTGCTGGATGTAGTATTTAAAGGTACATAAAATATGGAAGGCTGCACAACAAAATCTTTATCTGAAACATGAATTTCACTTCTCGCCAACAATGCTAGCACGCTGTACATATCTAAACTTAAATCAAGATTTGAATAACTTCAGGGTTTTCAACCATTCTTGCATATAGTTGTACAGAGTATCCAATTTAATTTCGCTCGGAAGATAAAAAATACAAAGGTTGTATGTTTGAAAATGCTTACCTATCTGTGTTCAGGGCCAAATCTGGTTAAATTCTTAAGGAACCATTCTTTATCGAAATACCTTGACATACTGAAAAGATCATTTTTCTTTAATACATATATATGTACTAGTCTGAAACATTTGTGCGAACATTATTTTGTATATGTAGAGCTACTGACAAACGAAAAAAAAAGGCACTCGGTGTGGGTATATGGAGAGAAGACCTACTAAAACAATTGTCTTTGTATAGTTGGTATGTGACTGTACTGCAAACAAAATTAGATATTTCAAATATCGAAATCCAGATATCACAGAAGAGCTTCCTTATAAAATGCCGGATTTCCATGTTTGAAATAAAAAATTACTTGTAATATGTATACCACTTGACGATATTAATATTTAGGATCAATAATCACATAAATCTATTTATATTCGCTGTTTAGTAACATATTTTTTTAAATTATACACATTAAAGTTATCGGAAACCAAACTTTCGAATTCAGTATCACAAAGAAATGATAATCTATGCGTATAGAAAATTCCTAAACAACATACAATTCGGTTTATACGTCAGTACTTGATCGTCCTGTATGTGGGGCTCCATTCCCGACACGTACAAAAACCGTACATCGTAATTGAATGTATCTGAAAGGTATGCGGGTTTGGATGATGGAAAAATAAACAGTATATCTACTATTTTGTAACATACAGGGTAACAAGAGTAAAATCCATTCCATACCTTAGTAGTAATATAATTTTTTTATCTTTTGTGCCAACAGGAGGACAGCGAAACTTACAATACATTAAAAAGGGACGTTAAAAAATAAATAAAAAAAGAAAAGAAAAAACAGTGGGACCAAAAATGTATTGAAATAGAAAATATGATAGGATACAAAAGACCGGCAAAAGCATGGAAATTTATAAGAAGAATGCGATGGATCCAAACGTCAAGATCATTAACCCAAATTTATCATGATGGACAGTTAAAAGAAATATTATGAAAAGCTACTATAAGAAGATAGCAAGAGTATCTGAATCTAGAAGACGAGAAGATGGACAACGAAGAAGAGCCGCTGAAAATTGAAGAACAGGAAGTTGAAGAAGCTATACGAACATATCAGAACGGCAAAGCACCTGGTCTGGGTATGATAAAAATTAAACTTATTAAATACGGGGGCAAGAATGTAATAACATTATTAACGGATATGGTTAATCAAAAACTAGGAGAGCAGTCAGCACAAGGATGGAGGTCATCATATATATACTCAATATATATAAAAAAGGGGCTAAGACAAAATGCGAAAATTATAGAGGCTTGAGCGTAATAAACTCAACAGGAAAATATTTTAGAAAAGTTCTGAAGAACAAAATTGGGCGGATAATAAAACCCCAAATATCCAAAGACCAAGCAAGTTTTACTGCTGGAAAGAGTGGCACTGACAATATTTTCTGTCTCCAACAAATTATAGAAAAAAGTAAAAACAAAAATAGAGAAGTTCATTTGGTATTTGTAGACCAGGAAAAGGCACACGATACAGACCCGAGGCAACTATTACGGGAAGCTATTAAGGACATGAATATACCACAACTTACGAACTGTGTAGGTAGATTATGTACAGACAATAAGGCACAAATAAAAATTGGAAATACAGTATCTAAAAGCTTCATGAACACAAAAGGGCTCAAACAGGGATGTGGACTGTCACCTACCTTATTCAAGATCTACATGGAAAAAGCATTAGACAATTGGAATCGGAAATGTTGAAAAATGGGGATGAAATAGGAAGACAAAACATACATTCGGTTTTATTTGGGGGCGACCAGGTTGTAATAACTTAAGATCTAGAAGACGCAGAATACACGACTAGAAAGTTGATTGAGGAATTTAATAAATGGGGTTTAAAAATGGAATTGGAAACTGCCTAAAATTTAAATATTTGGGGACTACATTAGACAGCTCTGGTAACTGCACCGCCGATATTAAAACAAAAATAGGGCAAGCAAGGAAAGCAATAGGATGCGTAAATGGAATTCTATGGAGCAGGGATATAAGCATAAACACAAAGAAAAGGTTGTACTCAGCGATTGTAGAAAGCATCTTGACCTACGTATGCGAGACGTGGACTCTTAATCAAAAAAGAAAACAAATTCTGCTATCCACAGAAATGGACTTTTGAAGACGCTCAGCTCGAACTTCTACAATCCAGAGAGTTAGGAATGAAGAAATAAGAAATAGAGTAGGGGTGCAGCAGACAGTGGTAGGAAAGGCGGAGAATAAAATTCCTCAGAAAATCAAGTATTAACAAATCTGCAAGTCTTTCTGCTTAACTTCGACTACGTATCACATGCACGGTAAATAGAAAATATGGAAATAATGGGTTTCTGCTGTTACTATATATTTTAGCAACAAATTGTTTAAAATAAAATTTTATAAGAAGATTTTCGCTACATAGTAAGCAGTGGAAATATTTTTTTACTGAGTCATTTTTGAGCTAAACTCGAAATTATTTAACTTTCGTCAAAATATTATATAAACAATAGAATAATGACGAAACGACATGGATTTCAGAGTGCGATGGAAGCTCAGTTGGCAGATACTTGCTTTCTGGAAAAACTTCGAAGACTTAAGTTCGACTCCCCAGTATTACCACAACAGTTAATACAAATCTTATCTGCAACCCACCACACACAATTTCCCAACCCGGTTTGCAACCGTGGGATCTTAATGCTAAAACCTTCTCTGGAATTTCTATCATTCGAATTCGACATTACACTGTACGTCTCTAGTGCTTTCAACTTAGCGCTGAGGAGAAGCACGTAGCAGGCAAAAGAACAGTGCCTAGCAGTGGGACGAAAAGGCCCTTAAATGTAGAACTCAGAGAAACCTACGGCATATATTTATTAACTCCTATTGACTGTAGAATCTCTTAACTGAAAGTGAGTCGATTAAAACAGCAAGTTATTACTTATGTTAGTTCTAATAAAGAATTTCGTATCTATTTGTTGAATGTGCATTTGGCACAGTGATCAGTATATCTTTATTTATGGCTTGCTCTGTTTGTTGCTGTAGCCATATGTCACGTTAGTATATAAAATAAAGATCACACCAGGAGTAAAGTAAAAAATAATAGTAAAAAAAAATCTACTAGAAGATAAATTTGTGAGTGACATAGTTGTAGGGAATATAGTACGTGTTGGGATTTCCCGTGATAAATTGATTTGACCATCAATATCTGCAAATTTAATTGAAATACAATGCAGTTTAGAATATGCCATTTATTACAGTGTCAAAACTGAAAAGAAGGATGTTATAGCATGTATGCATATGTTATGTGCTATTAAATAGTAAAATAGCAGTGGTATAAGATAAACAGTTACTTAAAAACTTAACACGATTTAATTAACGTAATTGTTGATATACTGTATGTTTTACCACAAGGTATCATTCAAATGCAATTGGTAACAAGGTTGGTCGTTGACTGAATATTGTCCAACATAGGCTAGATTTAGGAAACAAAACAAGCATCTCTACTTAAACCACGACGTTTATTTTCACTAATATTATATAATAATTAACAATGTACAGTTAAGATGCTACCGTTATTTGTTATTCTAGGTATACGACAGCGTTGCCGACCCGACAACAGCTGGAAGCAGCAGGAACGTTCGAGAATTAGGCTACCCAGATCTATAAAAAACGTCATGGTGGTTTCTCGTCACCGAAGGAGGTGGCTGAGCGGTAGAGCGTTTATCTATCATTCGAGAGGTCTTGGGTTTCGATCGCCGTTTGTACTGACTCAAGTATTTCGTGGTTTTTCTGGGTATAGGTAAATGCTGGGACAATATCATTCACGTAATCCCATTATCCAATTTTCCTGGTCTTTACCATCCTTACATTCACATTACTAGCTGCAGAGAGGCTGGGCAATCCGGTGCGGAACCCGACTGACCCCTTGTGAGGAATGAACCTACGTTTTCTCGTCAGGTCTCATTTCGACATAGAAGAGGTAACTAAAACTATGTTATTACCCTTATGAGTAAATAAAGTGATGCCAATTTGTGTGTCGGATTTATTGTGTCATATCTAAAAAACAGCTGTATTCAGTTTAAATAACGCAGTTATTCAAAATGCACTATATGTACACTATACTCATGTCCTTCGTTAAATGCATGATTACAAAACGGATTTCATTATTTAAGGGGCCTCGGTGGAGTAGTGCGGATATGAGTTACCACTCGGAGTCACAGCGAAATGTGGCCGATCGGCTGGGGTGTTCGAATCCCGACTGAGGCGACCGCATTTCGCTTAGTTAAGTTTAGGGTGCATGTTGCATGAATGGTTAGTATGTAAGGGACGCCCGCATCCCCTGAAGTAATGTGAAAGCGATTCCGAGGGAGGGGGGGGCGGTAGGTATGAACGAATGAGAAAAAAATACTAATATTTAAACTGAAGAAAGTATGCACTAGTATTAAAACAGAAACAAAAAAAGTTTTCTTGTTATAATATTTTCATTTCCTAATGCCGTTGACTTATTTTTACTGATTCTTATCATTGATGTCTATCCATTTGTACCCCGAAGACGTCGCATTGCCATTTTTGTACTTCTTACACAATATATAACATGTGTTTAGGTAACTAAGGTGCCATCTTCAGTAAGAATTAATGAACTGGGGAAGCTAAAGAAAACCTCTAAAGATGAGTTCTTTACAGAGTCAAAAATGCAGTTTGATTGTAAGAAACAAAAATTGACTGGGTTGGTATAGTATCATCCAAAGCGCCCAAAAATAGCCGAAATAAACTATGCTAACTTTTAGCCCAACGAGACAAAAGTGTTTCTAGCAAGAGAGAGGTTTAGCGAAGAAAAGAATCATTTTTTGTCCGAGTCAGCTCCATGTCAGATGATGATGATGATGATGAAGACAATGAACGTTCCCATACAAGCGTTGTTTCTATCGCAAAACTCAGGGAATTGTAGTACGATTAGCTGCAATCATCCATCTTATTCCGTTTCGTCTAATATACGTGCACAGCAATTGAAAAATATCTTACAGCCCTTGAGAATTCGAAGTTTTGTGATAGTGTAATTACATTAGAACATCATTCGGCCAAGTTCATTGATGTGATGGAAGTTTATAATAAACAAAACCACTTCAAAATAATAGAAACCGTTTTTTCTACGTCATTCTAAAAACATTTAAAATTAGCCTCGTACATACTTTTTTACATAAGTACTTTGAAGTAAAATAGTTATGTTTTACGGTAATTTAGGTACAACGAACTTCTCTACAACTTACAGTTGTGCGTTATTTACGGCTGGCATTTTGGACAGAAGTAGATGTGTTTGATGCTAAACCAGTTCTGATGGTTTTAGACCTGTTCTTAATATCCAAACGCACATGTGTCAACCGGCATGTTACTTAAAATCTTGATGAGATACAGAAATGAAACATTTTCGTATCAAATTCAGCAAGTGTTCCTTTCACATTCCGGCCACTGCATATTGACACACATTTTCAATAACAATTCGGTTTTGAGAATATTTAGGGAATACTGCGAAATGAATAACAAACGTTACGTAACACAAACGAAAAACACGAAACGCAATACGAATTAAATATACTATAAAACATTTAGAAATAACTTGGACTGAGGAATGAACGCTTTTAACAGAAATTGCCTCTCTTTTCAATTATATACAGGTTAGCATATTTATTGTTTATCACCGCAAGACATCTCTCCAAGTAGAAAATCTGGGAGAAAAAACATTTTTCATGTATCATAAGACGCGGAATGCAGCAGTGAAATAAAAAAAAATTGAGCCCAGGACCAGTTGAAGTTTTATGCTCTTAATAAAATAAATTTGAATTTCTATGAAATATGTTCAAATTAGATGACAAAAACCGTTCTATTATTGAGATGAATGTGGTATGTATCTATATGGAGCGTGTATATACAATATATACAAGAATCAATTCCTCTTCCTAACAACCTCATATGTGGAATAAAATTATGCTAATAAGATTTGATCATCGAAAACAAACCAAGTATTTATTGCAGCCGAACTGTTTATATCCTCTAATATAATTATCTGACAGTGAAAATAAAGTTAAGTTGGGTACTACTACAGCTGTTACTTCAAAATGCAATACTATGGACAGATCCTACACTCGCGCCAATAATTGCTGAAATTTCTCTAGTTGAAATTCGACGTTTTTCTTTAATAAGGCCTTCCACACTTGCCATATTGTTTTCTGTTATTGTAGTACACCGTGCACCTGGTCGCGGTTCATCCATAGTCCCCTCTTTTCCATTCTTAACAATTCGGCACCATTCCTTCACAGTTGGGTATGCAATGCATGCATTTCCATACACTGCTTGCATTCGCGTTTGAATCTGCAATGGGGCACACCCTCAGCGCATAAAAATTATAGGACCGCACGCTGATCAAACTTGGACGGATTTTCAACAACAAACGCCATTTGCAAATCGAAGTTTTAAAAGTCAGAATCAAATTCAAATGCCAGAACGCCTTATTAATGTGTTGCTTACAAACACTACTAATATTAACAAACGTCATTTGAATGATTGCCTCTGTTTTAAGGCTAAGTTGATCAGAGATTGTTTCAGTTGAACAAGCCTTGTATATAATAAATAGTACGTTTATTGAGATATCTTAACAGTCTATGTTAAACCCGATGTATGTGTTACTACACAATACCAATATATAATATGAAATTTGTATTCTTTATAAGTTAGCGCCTTCAAGGGGGATTCCGACTCGAGCGGTCGAACGAAGTGGATGTGTTTGGTCGTCTCTCCGCGTGACGGAACTGCAAATAAGCGGGCTTAGCGGGCATGATTTGAGTTTTTTTGGACGGGCTGCTGGGATTATTTCGGTGCGAGAGTCGAGTGAAGTGTATAGACAGTCGTACCCTGCGATCAATTGCGATCAATTGCTTACCGGTGAACCGATCAAATGCCGGGGACCGGAGAAAGGAGACTGCGTGTTCACGTGCGGATGGGACGATTCCGCGTGGCTTTTCAGGGAGGTTAGCGGGGTGCGGAGGATCATACTATAAAGATAAGTGGCCTTTTGTAGTATTGTAGCTTAATTGTGGCTTGGTGGTATTACAAAAATGGAATAAAATTGTAATAAAATCTCAAATGGGGAAGCAACAAACAAACCTTCAGAGATGGCATGTCAGCCGACCCTACTTGGGACTGAGATTTTTGGTAACTTTCAAATCACCATAAATAATGATTTGACGCGGCGGCACAAGGCAAAGAGATCCTCCATTCCGCTTCGGAATTATTATTCCGCATTATATTATAATCGCAGACGGTTATATTAACATTTCTTAAACTTCTGATCGTTTGACTATAATTAGCCTATGTAATATGTCGCTGATGGCAATCAAAACAATGATACGATTTCATGAGTGTAACCACAATTATAGATTATGCAAAAAAGAGATCGGAATATCGAAAACGATGGTATTTATTACCAGATTGTCATTTCAATCTCAATTTTAAATATAATTGTGTATGTGAGCATCCCCCAACTAAGTGATAACGCAGAGATCAAGCGATCAAATAGTTGGGTAAAGTAGTCTGGTCGAATCTGATATAGAAACATACTGATCAATATACTGATGTGCATGAAAGCAAGTTGTTACTTGCTATCATATTAATTTTACTACTTGTTGTTGTGGTGGTTTTGTATAGGTATGATTTGTTGCCAAATGTAGGCGGAACAGCTCACCGAATTTAAAACCATCTGTCGGCAGGGATATGTCCTTGACGAACAAAGAAAAATAGGGGCGCGTTTGGTACCCGAGTCGATGTTGAGCGTACATATGCCAGACCGTAACATTTGACGTTTGCAATTTATTGCGGTTGGGTCCAATATTTCATTGGGAATCAGACAGTGTTTACAAAATTACACAGAGATGACTTTATATGCGCAATATAAGAACAAGGGACTTTCGATTCTATCTGGGAGTCGCAGTTAATGTCATCTTCAAGTGTTAATACTTGTAAAGCAAAAGGTTGGAATTAGAAACTAATAAATTTCAGAAAATAGATCATGACGGCAAATTTTGCATCTCACGAGTCGACAGGGGAAACAAATTGTAATTATGATCATCGAAAATTACCATTATTAGGTACTTATACAGTTTAACTACCTGCCAATAGTGACATACTAATCGGCAATAAATTACTAAAGACAACCTGATATTCAAATTCTACATTTAAAATAATTCAATTACCAATGTTACATGTGAGCATTGTCTAATTTTTCGCCTGTTTTTGTAATGGAGCCAACCGACGGAGGGATTTCTGGAACTGTCATTATTTTATGAATAAGGGACTGTTTGCTCCTTTAGGTTATAATTAACTATTAAAGTAATTTAATATGTTAATTGGAAAAAAGCTAAGTGTTTCCAAAAACTACAATAGATTATAGTATGTATGATTTAGGGACGTTGCACACGTTTGCAAACACTCAGCTGGTGAATTAGCTCGACGCTCTAACATAGGGCGGTCATTGTTGTCATGCAGTTATATCTTTTAAGTATATTCGTGTAAAAAGGGGGGATTCAGAGATGGTGGCTCGACCAAGTCGGATCGCTCTTAACAAAGCCCAGTTATCCTGCAACTGTTGTATTTTATTTTATTCTTAAGATTGCGCCCTGTTTACATCTGACATACAAGTACCTTATAGTCAATCAGTGAATAATGTTGTCAACTTTCCTAAATTGTATTTTGAAAATATTGATTTATATGATCTAAAACAGCTTAAAGACAAATTGATAGATTAGCCGAACGATTTTACACATACCGATCATTATACTAATGTGCCTGTCAGCAATTTGCTACTTACTATAGGATTAATTTAATACCTGTTTTATTGCCAAACGTATGTACGAAAAGCAAATCACCAAATTTACAACCAACGGAACTTGTTCCTTTACCAAATAAGTGAAAAACGTAATTTTTCCCTGTATTTTCCACACTTAAGACTGGAGGAATTATCTAACCGTAGTAAACTCAGATCCGATGTCTTACCTCGCTCCCTAGAAGACATGTGTAGCAGAGGCAAAATATTAGAAGTGCAGAAGCGCTCCTGCATATCCAAGCACACCAAGCCACACCTATGATTCTCTCTCTCTCTCTCTCTCCTACAAAACATCAACTACCAAACGAAATAAGGATGATAATCTACAACTCCACCATAGCCACAACTACTTTATATGGATGGAAAACCACCGCAATCACGAAAGCCAACAAAATGGCACCTCACAGTATGGAAACGAAATAATCAACCTATTTCAACTAACCACGGGGGACGAAAACACTTCGATGGCACAAGGAACTCTAGAAGGCAAAACAATACCTACACGGCTCACTACATCACGAATTTAATACTGGGCGCATATTCTAAGAAGACCTGCCAACCATCCTCTACAGCAAGCTTAGGCCATGCAGACAGAAGAACAGAGGATCGGAAGACCATGCTATACATGGAATGCATCAGTGGAGAGGGACATCCAACTCACCGGCATACCTACCGAGCCATGGAGGACAGGGCACGAAGAAAAGAGGATATCCTAAGAGAGGTACGAAGAGCATACGCACTGATTGAAGAATCCGATCAAGAATCAACTGAAGAAGAACCGGATAACGAAGACGAAGAAGCAGTAAGAGGGGGGGAAGGGGAAAACACAGGAGCAGGAACGAAACAAGTGCCAGTGGGAAAGAAAGCGAGAAAGGCCGTACAATCCAGAATCGACCGTCCAACTCAGTGGGTAAAACAGTGGTAATCAGTGCTGTGCATTAAGTAGTTAATTAGTCATTAGGAAACTGAGATCGGAGCGCTCTGCTACCTTACAACAATAAATAGCTAAGCCATACGAACAATGTGAAACTTTGATATCAAAGTTTATTAGGGTAAAATGCATAATCGCATAACGGACAGTTTAACTTAGTTAGAGAATAACTATTAAGCATATTATTACTTATTAGGAAACTACGAGAAGTGCAATCAGTAACCTTAGAACAATAGATAGATGTGAAATAAGAACCATGTGAAACTTTGATACCAAAGTTATTAGGTTCAATTGGATAATCGCATAACGGTCTCGGTTACGAACTCAAAACCCCATTGATGCGTAGCTTACTAACTACCTGGTGTTGCAGCAGCGGTGTCCTGCGGTATGCATTGCAGACATGCTAACGTCCGGGCGGTAAATCTCTAGTAGTTAGTTAGTCATTAGGCACCTAGGATAGGAGCACTCTGTCCACCTTCCACATTAACTAGATAAGACCTCCGAACAATGTAAATCTCGATTCCCAGGCTATTAGGCTCAGAAGTCTCATAGCAAAAAGGGCAGTTTAACTCAGTCAGGGAGTACCTCTTAAGAAGCTATTACTTTCTAGGGAACTAAGATAGGGGCACTATGTAACCTTAGAAGACGAGAAAAATGTGAAATCAGAACATTGTGAAACTTTGCTATCAAAGTTAGTAGGTTCAACTGCTTAAGAGCATAACGGTCTCGGCTACGTACTCAACACCCATTGATGCATAGCTTACTAACTACCTGGTGTTGCAACAGCGGTGTCTGGCGGTATGCACTGCAGGCATGCTAACGTTGTGCAATGCCCCACCCGATCCCACCTTATCCCTTACATCCATAACCACCTACTGGCATGGGGTGGGCCTGGCGTATCCAGGATCGGCCTTCGAGTCAGCTCCATGTCAGATGATGATGATGATGATGATGATGATAAGTTAGCGCCTTCAAGGCGTTTAATAAATAGTGGTGCAAATTCTTCTTTAACAAGTCAATATTTAAATCCGTAGAATAATTACTTATGCTCTTAAATATTCATAGTACTTAAATTTTTTAACATTAAAAAAATGTTTGCAGTGAGAGACAATTTGCATACACCCGAAAGAAAGGTTGTGTTAGATTCAAACTCCTATACAGGGTGTTGAGAAAGAATGTGTAAAATAAGTCAGAAATTTACATTTTGTATCTAACACAAAATTGGAAATATCTCTAAAGTTCGATTTGTATTTAGCCGTAATGTTTTACTTTTTTAATGCCCTGTATAATTGCGATTTTAAAACGTCACGAATTAGCACGCAAAGCTGTATTGTGCTTGTTATGTTTCTAAACTGATTTTAAGATTATATTGGCATATATTTTTTTCCTATTCTAATGGTATAGTATATATGTTCGATGCATTTTTACGTAATGTATCATTGGCAATTTAATATTGACAGTTTTTATATATGAATATATTAAACACAATATAAACCAACTAGACAAGTAAGCCACTGTTGTGGCAACATCTTGAAAGCACTAGCTTATAAAGAATTTACTCTGATTTGCAAAGTAAACCAAACGCCTACTTCTACCAAAGGCGAAATGTTCAGTAAACCTTTCCACATTCTGTTGTCATCATCATCATCTGACATGGAGCTGAGTCGAGGGTCGAGGGATCCTGGATTACGCCAGGATCACCCCATGCCAGTAGATGGGTAGGAATTTAAGGGATAGGCTGGAATCGGGTGGGGTATTGCACAACGTCAGCATGTCTGCAATGCATACCGCAAGACACCGCTGCCGCAACACCAGGTAGTTAGTATGCTACGCATCAATGGGGTTTTTGAGTACGTAACCGAGACCGTTATGCGATTATGAATTTGAGCCTAATAACTTTGGTATCAAAGTTTCACATTGTTGTAAACCTTTTCACATTCTGTTGTATTAAGATATACATTTATTTTGTGCTCTTAAACTATTGTGTCAACACAACATTATTTTAATAATTATCAAAAAGCTGCCTTAGTGTTGGACTTGAGTAAAGACATTAAGTTTCTTTTCTATGGTTTCTCTTAACTGTTGTCGATTATACTAGACATATACGAGGAGGTTCAAATATGACCCGGAATTTTATTCTTAGAACCGAACGAATGGCCCTAGCCGCAATTCCTTCTTAACATTCTTGCAATGGGATATCTAGAAGGCGTGCATAATGTCATAGCCACTTCAATTGTTTTTTTTTTAGTAATTCACAACATGACAGAGCAGGTAGTTCATGATTCCGTTGCGCAACGCATAATAGTTAGATTTCTTGTGAATGAGGGTGCCAAACCAAGTAATGTATTGCAAAGAATTCAAGCACAATATGGGGAATCCACCTTATCGAAAACCCAGGTTCTTCAATGGTGTAAGAAGTTTCAGAAGAAGAATTTACAATGGTCGAAAATTTGCCGCACGCGAGACGTCCGAAAACTTCGACAACACAAACCAACATTGACCTGATAAAGGACCGTATTTTTCCAAAAAAAAATTTCTGTCCGTGAAATGTCACAAACATTACAAATTAGTGTTGGTAGCGTCGAGGAAATCATCCATAAACATCTGCATTACCGAAAAGTTTGCGCAATATGGGTACCCTGACTATGGAACAAAAACAACGACGCGTTGAAGTCTCTACTAAGCTTCTCAGGCGATACCAAGATGAAGGCGATGCATTTTTAAATTCCTTACTCACCTGCGACAAAACCTGGGTTCACCATTTTACGCCAGAATCAAGTCATCAAGTCTAGAGTGTCATTCTCCTTCACGATAACGGCCGATCTCATACTGTCCAATTGACTACAAATGTCCTCGAAAAAATGCTTTGGGAGATTCTTCCACATCCACCTTATAGTCCGGATTTATCACCATGTGATTTCCTTCTACTTATGGACCGCTGATGGAGGCATTGGGTCGCTCAAAATTTCAAGACGATGATGATGTTGCCGAGTTTCACATTCTATAAAAGTGGCATTATGACACTTGCACAACGATGACAAAAGTGCATAGACTTAGAGGATGAATACGTGGAGAAATAGTGTAAAAATTATATACTTATTGCAGTTAAGTAAAAAGTTACACCCAAATTCCGGGTCATATTTGAACCCTCCTCGTATTTGTATGAATATACAAGAATTTTCAAGCATTTATTGGTTCTCATATAGACGGAGCCATTTTGTCGTAAGTCATAACTACTACTTCTCTCATTCATCAATTATCAATTAAGTTTTATATCAAGTTGGAAACAACAAGGTTCTTCATGCATGTTGAAAATTTTTTATCTTAAGAATATATCAAGTTTTTTCAAGACAAATGCGTTAATTGGTCATCGACGTGTCACTTCAATTGGACGCAGTCGATTGGACGCGTGTCAATTGAAAGCGATGAATTAGACGCGCACCAATTGGACGCGTGCGACAATTGGACGCGGCGACAGTTGGACGCGTCTGTAATTAAGATTTATAGAAAATGTATATAGAAAATTGCAGTTTATTATAGTTAGTACAAAGTTACAAAATAAACATTATAAAGTAAGCAATTAGAAAAAAATTATAAAATAACATAAAGGTCTAGAAAATTACAAAATAAACAACATAAAGTAGCCAATGGTACAATAAACACAAACAAATCATAAACTCCTTCACATATTATTCAACTCATACTTGCCGTTGGAAATTATGCGCAATCCCTCGCAGGTAATCCAATATTGGTCTATTTCCGTAAGTAGCAACCACTCTTGGTATATTTTGAGCGGTATCCCTGTAAATTTTAAATAACTTCACAAATTCTAATAAAACTTATATTCAGTTTATGAACGCGTCCAATTGTCTCGCGTCCAATTATCTGGCGTCCAATTGACACACGCCTCCAATTGACGTACGCGTCCAATTGTCGCGCGTCGAATTGGTCGCGTCGAATTGACGCGCGCCCAATTTACTGCGTCCAGTTGACGTAGATCCGGCCATCAAAAATCTTGCAAAATAACGAAATGTTAATACATATATAAAGTCAAATGTAGTTTTGCTGATGTTAGGTTTTGGAATGTGGGCGTACGTTAACTTGGCGATCTTATTTAGAACGACGAATAAATTGCATAAAGTTGTAAACGAGAAGGGTTAGGAAAATTGGGGTGTAAAATTTTGCATTGTTGCTCCAACACATGTAAGAGCCACATTGATCTGAAGCCTATACGTATTGCTACATTCCAATCATTAGAACATTCATCCATCTTACTCTCCGGACGTAGATCGTATTGATCTTAATGGTTTTCTAGGTAAGCCAGAAATGACGAAATGATGAATTTTCTGATTTTACTTACTAATGCAGGAGACAGAGAAATAGTCTCTTATCCAACCGATATGTTTCTTTAAAATTTATATGGTAATGAACATACGAACGTAGTGGAATACAAGTCGGAAAAAATTTTTATTTTTATAATTATAACCTTATAAATATAAAAGTAATAATTTAAAATAGACATTATTTAAATTTACTTTTTCTTTCGGTAAATAAAGAAAATCTTAAATATTTCAGTAACTTTTGAAAATAAGTACACTGTAACTTGTTTATAACAAGACGGTACTGTAAATATTAGATTGTTATATGTGTGAATCGGTGTAATCGAAAAACTTCTCACACACAAAAAATTGCCTAAAATTTTTATTAATTCGTGATATATTAGCTCCTTTTTATCTCTTAAATCTTCAACCCTTGAAGTTATCTCTACATAGATTTCCATGAATTAAAGATTTCATCACCACAAGAAGTTGATTAAAAAAGGCTCATCAACAGTTTTCGAGTTCCACAAAAATGTCATACATTTAAGAATTATTTATAAAGGGCACCAGTAAACCTTCCTGACTGGGTATGAAACACAGAAATAGGTACAGCCGCAAATTGAAAGATCCACCACAGAAAAATTCCTAAAACTTGACCCTTCTTTGAATAACAATCCTTGGCAGACGCTTTCACATAAAGTTCGCTTGGTGATTTCACAAGCTAGAAATGCTAAAAATATTTTAATTGTAATCGTTGTTTTGCAGGGCAAGCGTGCGTAGTAAGCGGGAAATACAATACAGTAAACAGCTCAAATCCGAATACTTATTTCGTAAACGCTCTAAGGGCGTCTTAAATACGTTGAACTGTGTATTGATCTTTATATGATTGAAAATCAACTATTTATTAGACTAAATCTGATATACAGGATGTCCTGAAAGTAAAGGTTTACCCACCGCCTAGCTACAGCTTCCTGAGATCAAATGGGACCAATTAAATCAAACACACCTTAATACAGAAGTCTTAAAGAAGCAAAGAATATTTTTAAGATTGGATCTATTCCGGAAACAAAATGGCGAATCAAGCTAAAAATTGGGTTTCTGTCATAATTTGTTTATTATTAACATTGTTGTTTTAATAGGTAAAATTTATGATAGAGAAGTTATATTTAAATTAAATAGGTTGTTAAAATCTACCGTTTGCAAGAAATACGCATCTAACTTGATGGCGTACCAAACGGCTTTAATTAACTGGCTACCTGCTTTCGAATGAACGAAGGGGGAATAATGCGGTTGTCCACTGTGTGATGCCCACCACAGCATCACGTGTCATGGTACGCTACAGCCGGGTGTGAGAGCAAGAATACGGGAGCTATGATCTTCCGCCTGGCAGTTCAAACTCCTTCTTGGGTTGTAGAACCTCACCATTATTATTATGTCAGTTTCACAATATTAAACCAGTGTATTGTTGTTTTGTCGAGTTATTAGCAAATTTATTAGTAATTTACACGACATCTCGTTTTTGATACATACCCGATGTTAAAAATATTTTTTCTTCTTTAAGGCGCCATAATTTCTTAAGGAAATACTTTTGTACAAGGTATGTTTGGTTTCATCGATCCCATTTGACCACAGTAACTGTAGTTAAGGTTTATCCATTTACTTTCCGGACATCCTGCATATTCCCTTAAAGGATCTGTGCTATATTTGTTGTAAACACTAAGAAAGAAGCTATAATAAATAAATAAGCCAAATGCAGTTTTTAATTCTTATTTAGTAGACTACATATCTATATTTCCTGGAAACATAAATGGTTGTAACTATTGTCCCATTTGACCAATTTTCTATATTTTACCAACTGGAGAACTCTACTGCATACGTCCTATAATAGAGTCTGTATTTCTACAAGTTATTAATTTTATAATAGAATTGATAATTGAGTAATCCTATGGCGGTATTAAATTACCCATCTTTCCAAATGATGAAACACGCTTTTGGGTGTAATTTCACGTTATGTCATAGCAGATCAATACAGGTGAAGAATGTAAAATTTGAGATTTACCTACTTTTACTTGATCCACACGTGGGTGCACGCAAGGTGCAGCAACCTGTACTAGATACTAAAAATTTGGAGTATAATAATTACAACGTTCTGCTAGTGCCAACCGGTATAATCTCGATTTCTACACCGACTGTCCCAGAGAAACCCTTCATTTGTGTCCTTAGATTGCAATCTTTTAAAATTATATATGCACGAACGTGTGTGCGCGGTCGTTGCTCAGTAAATATGTATACCTATGGATAAAGCGAAGCACATCTTTACCTTTTGTAACGGTAGTAGAGGTGTTGTATTTTGCATAATTGCATAACGATTACTCATTCATCACTCCTGTAGTAATGACCGTCGTAAATCTTTTTTTACTTTTACGTTTGCGCTAAAATAATTAATGAAAACTCTCCGCATTTTTTAGTTTATTTCTAAGCCAGCGTGAATACTGTCCAGACAACAATATTTGAAAGTTTTCCTTTTAAGATAAATACTTCGAATCATTAAACAGGCATTTAATATTGAAATTCGATGAGACAAGCCACAACCAACGTAAGATTATTTCGCCTAAGTTACAGTTGGCCGATTTAGACACAATGCGGAATATTAAAATAAGTGAAACATTGAAATTCTTACGCCCGTGCGTTTTGACACAATTGAACGGAATTGAAAAAAGGAATACGGAAAGATCTGCTGCTGGCTGAGCGCTCGCGGTTCGTCCTTCCGAACAGATTACGGTAGGTTTTAACTGAATAGGAAATAAATTACTCATAGCTTTGTGTGCAATGCAAATTACAATAAGCGAAGGAGGTGCCCATAGCTGCAAAAACAGGAAAAGTGTAGACAGCTTCCATAGATAGTCCAGTCACGACTGACACACTTTTGACTTAAACCACCACCGCCTAAATAAATAAATGAATAGGAGGTGAAAAATAATGTTCGACTCCGCAGACTTATAATTGAGCAAGCGATCGTTAATGGTAGGAATATAGTTTTAAAGGTTTAAAACCCACATTCAATGTCACCACTAAAAGTATACCTGCCTTTAGTGTTACTTGTGCCATTTGAAACGTTCTCGGAAGGAAATAGAAAAACAATTCCAATTCATTTGAAATAATTTTTACTTTCCTTTAACAGCATTGCACTTGAACCAATGATGCATGATCATAAAACTCCAATTCCTCAAGGTTTGCGAAACATTCTTTAACTGCGACTATAATTTCTATATTTAACAAAAATTTTTCTACACCAACAATTATTCTTTTCAGTCGTAGAAATAAATAGAATGTAAGCGGAACTAAATTACGTGAATAATGTAAATGAAATAAGAGATTGCACCTCAGTTCATTAAGTTCTGCAAAGGAAACATCACTAGTATCGGCCATACATTCTCATCCATCATTAGCCATCTTCAATCCATTTTTAAATATAGGCCTCCCTCATTTTAGCCATTTTTCTCTATTTTGTATGTCTCTAATCCAGGTAAAACCAGTCGATCTCTTTAAACCGTCTGTCCACCGCATGGGAGGAAGTCCTCTAGTTATTTTCCCCATGTATGATCGCCACTTTAAAATCTTGTTGGTCCATCTTTCTTCTTTGTATCGTGCGACATGACGCGTAGTTCCATTTCAGCTCGGCTTCTACTTTGCCAACATCCTTTATTTTTGTTTTCTTACGGATCCTACCCGGATCCGTAAGAAAACAAAAATGTTTTGTGATCCTTCAACGCCATGCCCAACATTTGATGCTTCATCGCCCTTTGTGTCAGTGCATACACATCAGAGATACATAGGTATTCTTGTTCTTTAACGTCTTACTCAGCTTTCCAAAAGCAACATTTTTTAGTTTGATTTTCTTTGTTTGGGGTTATCGCGTGTCTCAAATAACCATAACTGCTCAATTCTTTCCATTTTTGATCGCAGGCGTTTATTTCTTGTTTTAGACATCTACACTACTTTCGTCTTTGTTAAATTTATGTTAAATATAGATTTGAGAGTAAGCTCTTTCTAATTCCGTTGACATAGTCTGAAGTTGTTCAGGGGTTTCTGCGATAAAGACTATGTCGTCTGCGTACTTGTGATTTTTTAACGATTCCCCATTTATTATGAGCCCCTTATTTTCTTGCCACTGTAGTTGCTTGAAAACATCCTCTAGACAAGCCGTGAATAGTTTCGGCGATATAGTATCATCTTGAGAGTAAGCTCTTTCTAATTCCGTTGACATAGTCTGAAGTTGTTCAGGGGTTTCTGCGATAAAGACTATGTCGTCTGCGTACTTGTGATTTTTTAACGATTCCCCATTTATTATGAGCCCCTTATTTTCTTGCGACTGTAGTTGCTTGAAAACATCCTCTAGACAAGCCGTAAATAGTTTCGGCGATATAGTATCATCTTGTCTTGTACCACGTTTTATTTTAATCTTTTTCTTGTTTTTATAAAGGGTGTAGCGTTTTTATAAATGTTTTCGATCAATGCTGCTTATTGATGATCTATTCTGGCATTTTGAATGAGTTCATGATTGTCCAATGCTCGACTGTGTCAAATACTTCTTGATAGTGTACATAAACTAAATTTAGTTCAAAGTATACGCAACAGATATTTAGATTAATATTCTTATAGGTTGACACTAGCTGTTCGCTGGTGCTGTAATTTTTCAAAAGACGGCTAATTCGGTTGTCAATAGTCTTTGCATTATTTCAGTTTTTCGGGATTTGTCCTGTTTCCAAGCATTTATTGAATAGGTCGCCTACTTGTACTCGTTGCTGGCCTACAAATACATAGAAGCAACCCTCCAGCCGGAAATCCATCCGAATTTTGGAGAAAGTCTCTAATAATTCCTTACTTGGATTCCATGATATCATCTTTAGAAGTCAAATCGCCTGCATTTTCATTGACACATTTCCATCCGAGTAACATGAGAGATGTTTCATAGGAGGGATGGAATGGAAGTACTTCATCTTGTGTAGCTATTTACAATTTCGAAGGCATCGAAGCAGAAAGGGTTTTGTGTTTCAAAATGTGGAATGAGGTAAAAGAAGCGGCAGATGTCATCGAGGTTTTAAGAAAGAGCAAATTGTTTTTTCCAACCATTAGAAAGGCGCTACAGATTTTGCTTTCACAGCCCTGCACAACAAGCACTGTAGAGCATTCATTCAGCTCCCTTCGCCGAATTAAAACATGGCTTAGAAGCACTATTGGTGAAAATAGGTTAAATGGATTAGCCACGCTAAGTATTCATCGTCAATGGGTTTTCGCAAACAAGGAACAATTAGTGGAAGCTGTAGTTAGAAAATTTGCAACTAATCCTTGCAAACTACTGTTCAAAAACTAATTTTATTAATAAATAGTGTTTTTCTTTTGTAATTGTGTATTATTGCATGCCCCCCCCCCTCCATGAACCTCCTTCCCTCATGAATGTAGTTGGATTCAGGAAGCTGCCCCCCCTTCTGTTTGGAGCTGGATGCGCCCTTGCCTTTGTGCTTTTCTATAAATTTTTCTATTTCAGCTTTGTAATACGTTTGCAAATCTATTCTTGTCATCGTTATGAATTCCTTTTCTTTAAATTATTCATACTTGCCTTTCTTACATAATTGTCTTTTTTCTTCTCTCTTCCTTTTAGTGTTATTGCTTAATTTGTCTTTCTTGATTTGCCCCATACAATGTATTTTTCATGTATATGTTATTCAAAAATTGTTCAATAAGATAACATAGTAAACTTTCGTCATTGTCGAACCTGTCTAGCATACTTTACAGACATAATCTTCTGCAACGATGGAGAGGTGTGATGTTTACATAATTTTATTGTTGCTTTGAATGTTTAGTGGTAAATCCTATTTTTATCTGTTGTTATAAATCGACGCAAAAATTCAGTTCTTTGGTTTTATTATTACGGTTCATATATTATCGAGCATTTGAAATAGTTTTTGATCAGTTGCTAGCAAACGCTTCACCCATTTTCGTGCTTTTTGTATATCTAATTCTTTAGTTCATCTGAAATGCCTACAGAATTATCAATTTCTCTAATAAGTACTCCTGCGAAACCCTATCATGTACTTTTCCAATAACTGCTAGTCATGCTGTACTTTTTAGAAGAGCAAAATCCCTAGAGATTATTTTTTATATTGGTATGAATCTCTGTTGCTGCCAAATCCTATTTAATAAAATATTTAATTAGAGAACTATATTCCATTTTTTCTTATTAAAAAAACTATATAAGAACTTCTACTTGACCGAATGACTTGATGTTTTACATTTATTTATATGAAAGATGGAACAGTTTCTTCCATTACTAATTTTAGGACTGCCATATATACTTCATATTCATCAGTTTTCAAATAATCCTTGCCTAATGTATTGCAGACATTGTGTATATATCGACGATGAAGGTTCATATCTTCTTCATCCGCGATAAATTATACAAAAACAAAATGTTTTTCTTCTATAAAATGGGCCATGATGCATTGCTATTTCAGTTGGAGGAAATATATATAGATTTCCACTGCTGGAATGAGTGCATTGACTACATATACCAAAATAATTGCGAAACTTAAATGCACATTTAATTGAAATTACCTACTTAAAAGCTTTTAGTTAGATTTAATTAAAATAATTTTATTACCTACTGCAGATAAAACATTACATTAACATGAATACGTCACTCGTATTCTACTTAAGCCATCAAAAGTATCAGCGTTCCTGCTAACAACTAAATAAATTGATATCACAGTAAAAAAATGTTGGCAGTAAGTGAAACACCACTCAGTCAATAAACGTTTCATTCAATAAAAATAAAACAGAATTAACTCTAACATAGATTTATTAAACAATGAACCTGTTGATTCCTATATTTTGGGATTTAAAGTTATTTTAACTAAAATGACAATTATACGCTAAAATTTGAATTACATATTTCTTGAATGACTAAACTATACCTGCTGCAAAATATCTAAATTTAATTTGATTCGTTTTAGTTACAATTGCTACTTGCCACATTACAACACATGTTAAAATCGTACCTACGATAGAACACATGAAAAATGATGATGACACGATTACAACATTGAAAAATTAATTAGGATTCATAACATTTTCTCAAGTATATCTACAATTTTTCAGTTGATGCTGAAGGTATACTACTTAAATTAAGACAATTTTCACGACCAACGGCGATTTATCAAAAAATCGTTATCACTTGTTATACTACTATTGATAAAAGAGGAACCTTGTAAGGAAAATTTATTTTCATACATAAAAATATGTCTTATCTAAAACAACATAATATTCATTAAATTTATGATTTTGCAAGTGTTCAGTGATCTGACATACATACATATTTACCCAAAGCAAAACAAAATAAATGGTGTGTCCTGCAACACTACAGACACACACTACTTGTTTCCGGAAATATGTATTACAAGTACATTTTTCAGAAACTAAATCTGTGTAGAATTTTACGTTTTGCAAGGAGCGATCAAACAGTTTTCAAATTAGGATTGGCTGTGAGGGCTACAAGGCATGTCGTAGCTGTCAGGTTAAGTACCGGCCATACCTGGTGTTTATTTCTTCGAATGTAAACACAAGCAAATTGAACTGAACCTTACAGCGTATCTCGTTGCAATAAAACACATTTTGAAAAGTAAACAAATAAAGACATCTATTTAAGTATTTTAATCAACAAGAACAAACAACAAACAAATTACAACACCAAATTAAACAGATTTGGACAGGTGAATAAATTATTTCAATTTGACAGTTGTTTGAATTGAACCTTTGTTTATAGTTCAATCTCATGCAAAAAATGATCATTGCCCTCCCTAATTTGAAAATTTTTGATCACATGTATGGCATTACTTTTTTTCTGTCTGTAATGATACATAAATCGTATAGAGAAGTTATTTACTTAGGGAACACTGCATATATTTACTTATTTATGTATTTTTAACTATTTACTTTAAAATTGACGTATATATTCCCAACCAATGAAACTTAATGTTTCTTTTAATAGCAAAGTGTTGCCATAATGCCATATGGCATCATATAACACCAATTAGCAAAATGCGACAAATTCAGATTTGTAAGAAGGTATAGGTGCCATTGAAAGGAACACAATTTTTAATAAGTAGAAATCGTAATAATTTACGGAAAAACATCAGGAAATGCCTTGTTCACAATCACTTAGGCTTTGTTTTTCTGTTCAATATCTATGGTCACGTTAATATACATAAGATAAGATACGATGATTCCAGGAACAACATTATAATTATATGTTCTTTATCCAGTTGCATTACCTTAACCTCACATTATTTGAGAAACAAAAAATGAATATAACAATATGATTAAACACGTTTTATAAAAACATTTTAATGGGTAACAGTTACGAGTAAGCGGCTGACATTACAAATTGGTTTGTTAGATAAACGATATAAATGAACTGCAACGCAAATGCGTATGGCAACTATGTCGGATCGATGATGTACTTTCGCTTTAACCGGCATTTTCAGACTTTAAAATACTAATTAAATATTTAATTGCCAGTATCGTAATAAAAGTTTGTTGTTTAGCACAAACAATTAATTAAATTCGAGTTGCCAAACATACAAGACCCACAGTATCAAACGACTCAATTGCTCTTAAATTTTCTATTCTCAAACAACAGCCTTGAAACATTGTTATGTTTCAGAAAATTTCTATCAGCCTAGGTGGCTGCCTTTTCTGCATTTGAATATACACAATGTAACAAAAGAATTTTTAGAAGAAACATTAAACCAAGGAAAGAAATAATTAGAGTCAAAAACAACGAAGGCCAGATAATTACCGAACGCGACGAAATCTTAAAGGTATGTGAAAAATTCTTCAAAGAACTGTGTAAAACAAAAGTAGATAGTGACCTACCAGAAACCGATCGCCAAAGAACTATCGTAAATATAAACTCAGAAGAAATACCGTCAATCACAAAAGAGGCAACAGAACTTGCTTTAAAAACCATGAAAAATGGAAGAGCTGCGAGAGAAGATGGAATAGTGGTGGAAATTATCAAAAGTGCGGGAGAAGAGTTCATGACAAAATTAATTACACTATTCAACAAATGTTTACGCGAAGAGGATGTACCTTCAGAGTGATGCAATGCCATAATAATACTAATCTATAAAAAAGGCGACGCACAAAACTTGGGAAACTATAGGCCAATAAGTCTCCTCCCTCAGACATAAAAAGTGTTTTCTAGAATAAAAACAAGCAGACTAACAAATAAGTTAGACTTCTACCAGCCCAAAGAACGGGCAGGTTTAAGAAGAGGATTCAATACAATAGAACATCTTCTAACAGTACGAATATTAATAGAAAACGTCACCTAGTACAATATTCCCTTGTATCTGGCATTTTTAGATTATAGTAAAGCCTTATACACATAATAGAAATGTGGGCTATACAGGCTTTAAAAAATGCCAGAATTGACAGCAGATACAGCAACATCATAAAACGTATCTATGAGCAGGCCACTCTGAAAGTAAATCTACACAGAAAAACAGATAAAGTAAAAATAGGAAGAAGAGTGCGACAAGCGGACAACATGTCTCCGAAGTTATTCAGAACGACACTAGAAGATGCACTAAAACAAATCAACTGGAACGACAGAGGCATAAATGTACTAGGGGAAAAATTTCATCATTTATTGTTTGCAGACGATATCGTTCTCTTCGCAAATGGCAAAGAAGAATTAAGATCGATGATAACAGATATTAAAACGGCCTCCTCGAGGATAGGTCTGGAGCTTAATCACAGTAAGACTAAATACATGACCAACCAAATTGACGACATGGGTATTATCACAATAGACAATGAAAACAGAAACAGTGACACAATACACGTATTTGGGACAAACAGTAACACTCGGAAAGGAAAATCAAAGCCTAGAGATCAGTTCGAGAATAAGACTCACCTGGGCTGCTTTTGGAAAAATTAAAGACATGCTCCAAATGAAGCTACCCCTACAACTAAAAACAGAACTCTATAATCAGTGCATCCTACCAGTAAGCACCTACGGCGCTGAAACCTGGGTACTAACAAAATCAACAAAATCAATAATCCATAAACTAAAGATTAACCAACGTGCAATAGATCGAAAAATTCTTGGAATAACCCTAAGAGACCACAAGGCAAATGAATGGATTAGAGAAAGAATGAGGGTGCAAGATGTAATAGAGAGGGTGGCGACGTTGAAGTGGAAATGGGCTGGTCATGTTGCAAGAGGGCAAGGAAAATGGATCAATAGGATTATTACATGGAAATCCTGGGGACAGAGAAGAGGGGTTGGACGCCCACAGATGCGCTGGGTAGATGATATCAAACGAACAGCGTTTGAATAGGGTTGAACAGGGTTTGAACTGGTACATGGTGGCGCACGATCGAACAAGATGGAGAAGCTTGAAGGAGGCCTATAACCGTAGGGTAGAAAACGGCTAAACAAAGAAGAAGAAGAAGAACAAAAGAATGAAATATATTCGCTGGCGTAATTAATTACAATTTCGAAGAAGTACGACGATTTAAACTAATAACACTTTTTAGACAGTTCAGAATTTGTTTATGATGGGTTACTAAAAGATTAATTGCTTACAATATGTTCAGTATCTACACCACACAACTAAATTAAAACCAGTCCAGACCATTCCATATGACTCCGTATTACACTCCATCTGCTTGAATAGATTTAACACAACCTGGAATGAATGAATTTGACATTAACCTGTAGGTTCCTGAAGTTTCAGCCTTAGTGCGGAGGAGGAACATGTGGCAGAAAAGAGGCTAATGCCCCACAGTGGGATGAAAAAGGCTGTTGATGCTAACGTATGTTAGCTGCGTAATGAGAAGGACCTCTATACGGTTGATACCGCATGTTCTTATTTAGCAGACCTGAATCATCTTCATTCGAAAATAAATCATTAAAGCAGCAACCATTTCTATTCGCTCTTTGGATTTCTCTAAAAGCTGCAAAATGATATCCTAGAAGAAATAACCAAAAGCGATTTGAAATCATTTTTCATCATCCACTGGCGAAATCTTTATCATAAGAAAATTATAATCAATCTTTAGTCGTTCGAATTGTTAGAAGATACGCGCGAAGTGGACGGCCCAAGAAATCTTTAGTTTCCAATGATACTGCCTTAAGAAGAACAAGCCTGTCAGATAGAAGTCTTAATTCTGGAGAATCAACCAAGGCTTCGAAGCTACCGGTGTAAACGTGTGCATAATTGAGATAGAAACACTGTTTAGTTTTGTACTTAGAGGATGTAGAGCAGAGAAGACCCCGCTGCTTTCCGAGAAGCAAAGACGTCCACGTTTGCTGTGGCCCAACGAAGATTGGAACCGGCAATTTGTATGTCGGAAGGTTTCCTGGAAGTAATTTTTTCCAAACTTCTAAATTTTCAACCACTTGGAGTAGCATGTATGCTCAATAAGTTTATCGTCTAGATGCCGTCTCTGTGATGATAAACGGTAAAAATACCTCAAAGTACTTCAGAATGAAGATGTTACGTAGTAGAAAAGACTTGTTTGGCCATTTCCGAAAGGATAATGTTCTTTGTCAACGCAATCTAATGACCTGTATCCAACACAGAGTTTTGTGACAAATAAAAAAAATTAAAAGCGAGTTGATCGATTCGTTAATTGGTTTGGCTAGTTCGTTTCGCTGTAATTCGACAAAGAGATTAACAAAACTGGTAAATTCCATGCCAAAATATACGAATTCATCAATTAAAATTTGTTAAAATTTTAATATTGATATATAATTTCAAAGAGGGACTTTTAAGACTTCTATATGCTTGGATAGGACAAAATACTGTCAGGTGAGGGTCATTATGTTGTAAAAATATTATTATTATATAAACCCATTATTACACCATGAAAAATGGGTGCAGTACAGCACAAACATGGTTTTTGAAAACAGATGTTTGGTAAAACTTCGTAAATTTGTTATTTCCCATGTATACCAAAAAAGTACGTCAGGCATATTGCGTTGGTAAATACTTATTGATTTTTTTTAACCGTTTGCAATAAACAAAAGTGATTATTGATATTGGTGGGTGTCCAAAATTATAGACTGGCAACGGAGAATAAAGAACAGGAAGAAAAGAAGATCCTTGAATTAACAATACTCTCTAATTGTGGAAGCAAACAACAAAGGAGTTTCCTTTTTGAGATGCTCCATCCTCCGAAAACATCGTTGATCGTAAAGCAGTAGAAATCAGAACAAGCCTATTATTTTAGAACTAATTTAAGACGGTTTAAAACTATTTCCTCAATCCTACTACGGATAGTGAATCTCGTCGCATAATAGTCTGCTACGGTATGATGCAACACTTAAGGAGCACACGACCCAATTCATGTTAGTTTCTAGGCTCGTTTGCGCTTCCTGCGGTTCTTTTCCACAAGAAACAATCCGTCTTCCTTCGCGATATCGAATTCGCCCAGAAAACAAAGATGCAGAATGGTAAAGTGCATTCAGAAACGTGACAGAAATTCTGTACGTCGTGGGACCCGTTCGGCCTACTAAACGAAAGTGAAATCGAGGTTAGGTTTGCACTTTCACTTGTGCACGTCTAGTCCAGCAAAGCAACCAATCCGAACGCGATTTGCGATGTATTTTGTCGGTTCGAATAAATCGAGGCATGGCCTACTTTGCCGACCATTTAGAATTTGTTGAGTATTTTCATTTCAGTTGAATCATCGAGATTTTCCAAGCGATACGGCATGCCGACGCTTTTTGCGCAATACCGCTTCGTTTTTTTCTTTACTTTTTATCTCCACTAGAAACGTAAAACAACACTCCTGAAACAAACTTGGACGAACATCTTCTTGGGTAGTACCTACGTACCGTAAAAAGGGTTTCCTTTATACTATACTTGATAAGTTTTCTTAGGAATATTTTTAATAGCCTCGTCTGCAGAATTCGGTTGTTATTATTCATTAGCGTGATCAAGGATGGGAAGAACCGCTGAAAAACGCGGGGTACTAACTAGTAGGTACTCCTTATATAGGTAAACAAAGGTCGTTTACACCTATTATATGAAATTTTTATTAATAGTATAGCGTAGATTATTGCCTTATACTACAAAACACCAGGGTCGTTTGTCTCTAGAGAAACGTAATCAGGAAACGGGAACTGTTAATGAGAGAAACAAGACATTCAGAGCCATTTAAACAAATATGCAGTTAATAATCTAGGTGAAACAAAATCAGTTAATCCTTTAAGTTTCAAGATGTAAATTGGGGCGCAAAGTACAAAATACCAGGACACCAATTTAAAGAACAAACAGTAAGAGAGTACACATAGATTTGTAAACTAAAATTATCACTGATAGGCCCACAAATGTCCATCGTTATATTGTTTTCTATTTGTTAAACGTTTCTAGGCACTAGTCTATATTGTCAACATCAGTATATACCAATTAAATAAAACCTAAATTTACTGGTTGAAACTGTAAGAAAGTGTCGGGTTGTGCATGTGCTTGCGGTCATTAAAACGTTCCGGTTCCAAAAACGGATGTGAACCAATATTGCACTACTTAAATTGTATTTATTATTATAAATTACAGGTAAGTAAGACCTCAATTTATGTCAAATTTGAAACACTTACGTTTTCTTAGAAGGGGTTTTTCTAGGGGGTTGGAGTGATTTTCACCAACCATGTGTTTAACCCTATCTTCAGTTAATACAATTTATGTAATACAAGAATTTGTTACAAAAATATTTTGTCTCTGAAATTTTTTCCATAGGATCACTATTTTTCAAGTAAAATGTAAAGATGTCTTAATTCGGGATGCACTACAGGATACACTATTAATAAGTCTAGTTAACTTCGAAAAATGTCATCATGATATTCAAAGAACTTGAATTTTCGATTGATCCAATAATCATAAAATTTAAAAAAGATATATTAAAATTAAAATCAATTATAATAAATGGCCATGTGTTAACATTTAAACATGCCGTTAGTTTCCTGCTTAAAGATTGCCGCACTCTTTCAAAAATCCCTGCAAAATTTTATTTTTTAATTACATTGCAATGATATGTGATGCGTTGTAAAATATGTAATATATAATGTAATTATAATATGTAATAATATGTAAAATATCATCAACAGGTGATGCATACACAAGACTTTTGAGATGGCCCCATAAAGTAAAAATCCAAGGGATTTAAGTCTGGTGATCTAGATAGATCTACTAACAGAAACTTCAACAATTCATCGAATTAAAAACATGGTTGCGTTTTTTACATTTTACTCGAAAAAGAGTGATCACATGAAACACGAAAACACAAAATATTTGCAACAAATTTATCTATTAAATAAACTGCATTAAATTAAAATTGGGTTACACACGAAACAGTTTTAGGTGAAAACCTCCCCCAACCCTTAAGAAGAGCTCCTTCTAGAGGGTTTGTGTTTTCCAAATTAAGATCTTACTTACCTGTAACTCTGTTCAAAATTTGGCAAGAGTATCGTTGTTAGCTCCAAATATATTCAAGAATACCGAAATGAAGACTTTGAAAGCCTATAACTCTGTAGGTGTATATAAACTGGTACTCAAAAATGAATACGGATATTGCAGTGTAAGACTCTTAAAGGCAACACCAGTTGCATTTATAATACAAAACTACTAAAAGAACAAAAGGTAACGCCTTTTTAATAGTGAACATGAAAATTACAACAAAGGTGCGTTTAAAGAAGAAATTTAACAATAATGTTGTAATGAAAATCGTTATTGTCTCCTGTCACTTAACTTAAATTTATTAAATTCTAATACTACATGGCACCTCCTCTGGCAGTAATTACTGCTCTGGGCCTTGCTGGCATACACTCAATGCAATTAACAATATGTTCTTCTGGAATTTGATGCCACAGTGCCGGCAATACATCCGTCAGCTGTTACACAGTAGTAGGCCTTGGATTATGATGATCCAGCTGTCTCTGCAGAAGGTCCCATGCATGCTTGATGGGATTGAGGTCTGGAGATAGCGGAGGAAGAGCAAGATGAATTATTTCCTCATCTCTAAGCATCTCTAAAACAACCCGAGCACGAAAACCAAAATATTCCCGTCCAACAGGGTTGCGACGGTTCAGAACATGATCCATAATAATCTCTTGGGCATAACGTTGGCCCATGAGTGTACCAGTAAAGATATGAAGGTCAGTACGCCACCATAAAGAAATTCCAGCCTGTACCATAAGACCACCACAACAAAGGCAACGACTGGTTTGGTATACTGAGATAAGGTACGATGTCCGGCACTACGATATACTCTTTGACGCCGGCTATCATTGTTGAGACGATATCTTGACTCGTCCGGAAACAGTATCCACGATGTCGCTTCTTGAAACCTACATCTTGGCCATTCCACCCGGTGTCTTCGTTGACCCACAGTTCTTGCCGGACATCTCAGGGGGCGGTATGAGGTAAGTCAAACAATCTCATACAATCGATTTTGCACAGTTTCAGGGTTGCGACGGTTCAGAACATGGTCCATATAATGATCTCTTGGGCATAACGATGGCCCATGAGTGTAGCATTAAAGGATATGGAGGTCAGTACGCCACCCTAAAGAAATTACAGCCCATACTATAAGACCGCCACCACCAAAAGTCTTCGTTGAGCCACAGTTCTTGCCGGACATCTCAGGGAGCGGTATGATTTTCTCATAGATAAATAATTCAAACGACGTTCTACCACTGGACATCGTCAGTATCAAAAAATCTTTGTTGTTGCAAGAAGAGCCAAGAGTATCAGTTATTTATTTTTCCTTCGCTGAACATTTTGTGGTGTACCACAAAACATATTCACTAAATATATATAAAATAACAAACAGATATGTACTTCTTTAATAGAAACAGGGAAACTCCACTAATGCCGTGTTCAGCGCATTCAGATGCTAACTAATATTAGCATAGGAATTTCCATAACAATAACATACAAAATCTGGTTTTTGCATGTAACAGAGGTAACAGCGGTAACGTGTTATTAAACTATAACTTTTCAAGTTTACAAGTCGTTTTTAATTAAAGCATATCACCGATTTATATATATATATATATTTTTTTAAATATGCCCTTGCTCGTTGGCAAACAAACCAGATTTAAACGGGGATGGCGGTTCAAGGATACAGAACTTTGAGAAACCTCTTTACTTCCACACTGTTTAGAACATTTAAATGCGTATTTTAACAACTATTCTGCCAACTTCAGTGGGAACTGATGAACTTAGAGTATCTAAAGTAACTTTGGCTGAGGAAAGCCCCTGAAGATAAGCTTTCTACTACATTGGTAGTCTTGGTGAAGAAATTATCGTCAGAGGTTTTCCTCGTCCAGAGTAGCTTTAGATAGCCTAAGTTTATAAGTTGCTACCGTGGTTGTCCCAAGCTCCTACAAATAAAACAGGAAGTGATACTTCTAGACCCACTTCACAAACGGGGCCAACGATCCTCGAGTCCGGAGCCCTGCTGCTAATAGTTGCTTGGTTCCAAAAATCGTTCGTAGCAACCCTTCAAGAAATATATTAATTTTGAAATAGATAATCAGAATGCAGCACAAAATATTAAACGAAACGTCGAAAAGTTTATTTGTATAAAAGTACCTACTTCTTCGCAAAATCGAAAGCTCTACAAAGTTAACGTCTAGATTAATATGAAGTCACGTAAGTCTTAAATAGTGTCAGTAAAAATAGGAAAGCATTTCGATCTGTAGAAATATCAACATAATGGTAGATATCTTTTTTTTTAGAAAAGTCATTTTATGCATGAATTGGCTACCGATCAACGGTTTAAACCTCGGGAAGACATTTTTAGATTTCAAATGTGTAAGTGTAAAAACATAAAATAATAATAAAGTAATTGCAAAAATTCGATACTTCTTTGGTTGTATAACCAAAAGAAAATCTAGTTATACGGAACTATCAAAAAGATGCATTCATAGAGAGATCTCATGCTAAATTAAAATTAATTAAAGATTACAAAAGAAATACTATTGGGCAATCGCGACTAAATGATCTCGCTATGTTGGCAATTGAAAACGAGGAAGCATGCCAAATAGATTACTAATTACTAATAAGTAATTTTGTTATAAAATTGTTTCTTTTCTCTAATCTGATGAAGAAATAAACAAAATATTATATTTACTAGCATACTACAAATTTCGGTTGTAGGCCCAACTATCGTAGCTACGCCCCTTGAGTAAAACACAAAATGCATATTCGGTGAGTAACTTATTGACAGAAAAGGGAAATATGTCCTTCCCTTTCCAGATTACATTTATGCACGTTAGAAAGGAAAAGGACGAATTGTTTGTATCCTCCATCGCATCAAATCCGTTGATTTTGACTATATTATTGTAAAGTTTAAAAATGTTTGGAAGAAAACCAGAAGAAAACAAGAATATCAATTCCTTAAGCATTTATCAACCTTTGAAAAGGCCACTTACCAAACCCTTTCTTCATTTCTACTTTCCCAATTTACAATAGTAATTGATTTACAGATGTGTGTGTGTGTCTGTACACACACACATAAGTAAATTATGGCATTCGTTAAAAATTAGGTTAGCACTGCTTTTACTTAAAAAATGTGCATGCACATTCAGTCATTGACAGGCTGGTAACCTTATTAACTACATTTATGTTCGATATTATCACCTCTCTAGTATAATTAAGGTGGCGGTGGCGCAATTGTCTCAATTAAATTAAGAACTGAATAAAAATGATATGAGTAAAAATAGAAAGTAATTATAATTAACATAACATGCAGTGCAAGTAAAGAAAAGTACGTAACGCATAATGACATTTAATGCACAATTTGATTCAATGCCACGAATCCTTCCGAGTCGAAAGAGTGACATTTTATCTTTTCTGTGCTGTTAGTTCTTACTATCTTTCCCTACATTTATTTTTCTATTATTCTCTGTATAACCTTCCTCTTCTCTTCTTATTTTTATTCTCTATATCGCTATTATTAGAATGGAACTGTAGCAAACTAGAACTGCTTTGAATGAAACTATAATCCAATATTCTATAATATGCGATATAGTATGTGGTCTGGTATACTCTTTGTATTTTAGTGAAAGTGAATGTGTAGATCCTACGGTGAGATATGGCCGGCAATGCAGAAGATAAGGTTTTTATTCGTTCTATTCTCTCTCTAATTGTCTCGTATTTACCGATACGATGTGGTGAGTACTGTGCGGTTGCCGGCCGCATCTTTTCTCTCTCGTACAAAGTCCTGCACACCAGGTATGTAGTCCAGATTCTAAATCGCCCCCGCGTTATACAGGGTGTTTCAGTTTTAATCTTAAATATTTTTGGAAAATACTCTTGTGGTCATTCTGATTCGGAAAAATATTACATGGATGCCTCTTACTTGCTTCTTAAAAAAGATACAGAGTGTCAACGTTTACAAAAACAAATCATATATAAATCAAATCATTATATCTTCTAGGAAAATGGAGCAAATCAAACAAAATTGTGTAGCCAGACATTCCTTGTGTAGGGTTATTTTCTGAAGTTATGTTCCTCCAAATACGTATACACCAGTGGCGTGCAATGGCGTTACAACGGATTTATTTCAAGCGAAAAAGGACGCCACTTAGCTTTTTTAATCTTTTTATTACATTTTTTCAAAATTCCGGTTCAATTTAGAATAAGATGAGCGTTTACAAACCTTACATTAAAGTCATAATTTTAGAGATATTAGCAAAGCAAACAAAATAACTCTGATCGTTTTAAAAAAATATGTATTGTAAAATAAGGAAAAATGAACATGAAGATTAAAGAAGTTACTCAGAGCGCAATCCACCATTGTCAACACGTTTTTGGCAACATTGAACTAATGACTTTATGGCATTTGCCAACTTTTGTTGGTTTTTCCCTGAGCACATTGCAGGTATTTTCAATTCGTAGAATCAATTTGTTGCAGGTTGCAGCAGGGGTGTGCCGTAAACATTTTCTTTAACATAGCCCCAAAGAAGAAATCTGACGGGTTTAGATCTGGCGAATGCGGCGGCCAGGGTATTGGTCCTACACCAGAATTTAATTTAACACAATTGGCGTTCACTATTCGATGTATCCAACGTTTCGGGTAGGGGATTTGCATGTGCCCAGGCATGCAAATTGTGATAATTAACTATCCCAGCTTTCGTAAAATTTGACTCGTCGGTCCGCAGAATATCTCTAAAACTAGGATCTTAATCTAATATATGTAAAAATTAATTACAAATTAAGGAAATATATATATATATATATATATATATATATATATATATATGCAGTGGTGTGAAAAAGTTTTTGATCACCCAATAAAATAATTATTTCTTGAAGAGGCGGCCGTGGGCTAGAAGCTAGCGCGTTAGACTTCTACGCTGAAGGTCCTGGGTTCAATTCCCTGTACCGGAACATCGAATTTTTAACGGCCATTCTTCCTCGCAAGGCAATGGCAAACCAGCGAGGTATTCTGCCTAGGAAATTTTCTCTGGAGTAGAAGTGTTTACACTTTACGTGGTTCTGAGCCCACGTTAGGCTGTAGGTCCTCTACTTCTACTCCTCTACTCTAAACGACCAACACAGGCATAGGAGAGAAGATCGCGCTACATCTCGTAAGAGATAAAGCACTATAAGAAGAAGAAGAAGAAGAAGAACAAGTAGAAGAAGAAGAAGAAGAGGAAGAAGTTTAGCTACATTTTTGACATGGTTTCCAAAAAGACTTCTAAATATTTGATTTTAATGAATATGTCAAAAAGTTTTCTCTTAATTAGGTACTTAGAACTCCATAGAAAACAATTAAGGTAAGTTCTTTTTTAAAAACGATAATCAGTTATTCGCACATTTTCGAATGGGATCATTAAAATGCATTTAACATGAAACTTAGAAGCATAATTAGGAGAAATACTTATTATGTTATCAGTAAGTATATACATTACCTGCAGGTACTATGGATTATTCAGTTGCATTTTGCATGGCAAAATGCCACCCGAAAAGAAACCGTTTAAATTATCGACTGAAAAACAATATGAAATAAGTTTCAATCATACACAAGGCAGTCCCAGTCGTGAAATAGCTATGACAGTGCAGTGCAATCACTCCACAGTTATTAGAGTGATCAAGAAACTCTGAGATGGGAAAATTTAAAGATAAACTCCGCAGTGACTGTCCAAAAAACATCAGTGAGAGATAATAGTGTATTGCGGATGACGAGCCTGGCAGGTAGAAGTCTTAATTCGACAGATTTAACCAAAATATGGTCCGAAGCTATTGGTGTAAGTGTATGCACTTCTACTGTAAGACGGAGACTTCGTAAATCTGGACTTAGCGGGGAATAAACCTCTTTATCAGAAAAACAAAGACTCCACCGTTTGAGATGGGCAGAGGATCATCGCCATTGGGCCCCAGAACAATCGCAGAAGGTTATTATTATTTAGTGATGAATCTACCTTTAATATTAACAATCATGCTGGAAACACATATGTTAGAAAATTTCCAGGACAAGAATAATCACGACAGTGTGTTGTGCCAACAATTAAACATCCAACTTCATATGGAGATGCATGTCTGTCGAAGGTATTGGTAGACTGCATGTTGTATCTGGCAGCACGAATGCAACCAAATACATTGATGTTCTACAGGAGAAGACGCTGCCTATTGGAAAAGGGTTATTTCCTTTACCTTTCAAGATGACAATGCTCCTTCTGACAGAGCAAAGATGCTTAATCTTGGCTGTCGACCAATAAAGTTAAAAAAATAGACTGGCCAGCACTATCCCCGGATCTAAATCATATAAAAACTTATGGCAGAGAATTTCTAATATTATTTTTCTGTTTTTGAATAATTTTTTTATATCGAATTGTTTCCGATTGTTTTATGCATCCACATTTGGACTAATATCGTTACTAGTATTGTGTTTAAGTGCTTGTATTATATTTGCAATGATGAAATGAAA
>JABXWE010003738.1:0-32125 GCA_014611495.1 Limonius californicus
TTATAAAACAGGTTTTAGTATCCAGGTAATTTATTACAATAGTACTTATTAATTTTCAGATGGTGTCTGTTTATAAAAGAAAAACCAATCACCAATCATGGTCAGCTAAGGATATGGAGAGGGCAATAAAGGCCGTAAAAGAAAATCAAAGGGGTTGGCTAAAGGCGGCACGAATGTTTAATGTGCCCCAAGCTACATTACGTAGACGTGCTCAAGAAAAAAACATGTATGCTTGTGGTGTGAAAAAGGGCTTAGGGCGGTTTAAAAATTCGCTTACTGATAACATGGAAAAACGATTAGTTAATCATGTCCTTGATTTAGAATCACGGCTATTCGGAGTATCTCCCCAAGAGTTACGAACTCTAGCATTCAAATTTGCTGAGCGCAATGGACAACCTCATCAATTCAACAAAGAAAAAAAGACAGCAAGCAGGGAATGGCTTCGTAGTTTTGTGTCCAGGAATCCAACCATATCTCTAAGGACCCCAGAGGCTACGTCAGCTGCTAGAGCCCAAGCTTTTAATAAGCCACAAGTTCAGAAATATTTCAGTAAATTAGAGGAAATAATTCAAAAGGAAAAGATTATCCCAAACATGATCTACAATATGGACGAATCAGGGTTAATAACGGTCCAAAAACCACAAAAAATTATTGCCAAAAAGGGTAAAAAGCAGGTCGATGCCATAACCAGCGCTGAAAGGGGAATCCATACCTCAGTAGCAGTGTGTGTCAGCAGTGCAGGCCATTTCATCCCACTGGGTTTAATTTTCCCGAGAAAAAGACTCATTGAGACCTTGTATGATGGCGCTTCACCTGCCACCCTTGCCTTTACAATGACTCTGCATATATGACTGGGGAACTGATTTTTAAATGGGTCAAACATTTTGTGCTACATGTCAGGCCCACCGGTGATAACAGCTTTACTGATTGTTGATGGGCACGCGAGTCATAAACACACTGAGTTTCTGGAATATTTAAAACTAAATCACGTCCTTTTATTCTGTTTGCCGGCCCACTGTACACATGGACTTCAACCCCTTGATGTCTCGTTTTTTGGCCCATTGTCAACTTATTATGACTAAGTAACGACATGGATGAATGCTCATCCAGGACGAACTGTTTCTATGTACCAAATTGCATTATTCTTTGGAAAGGCCTACAGCAAAGCTGCCACCGTTGGAATAGCTATCAGCGGATTTAAGGCTACAGGAATTAATCCGTTCAACCCAAAAATCTTTCCAGATTACCTATTTTTGCCTAGCTCAGTTACGGACATTCAACAACAGAATGTTGGCAACGAAGAATTACCTCACATTAATATTCCTCCCACTAGCCTTAATCAAGAAGTTTTAGTTCAACATGCCACGACTTCTAATGATGATATCAATGAGTACATACCTTCCCCACCTTCTACCCCTATTAAATTGGGATTGGTAGAATCAGACAAAGAACCTGAATTATTTGGAGAAGATGATGATGACTCAGATGTTTCATGCATCTACTGCAACGACTTATACAGCCACTTTAAGTCCAGGGAGCAGTGGATTAGGTGTCAGCAATGCAGAGAATCGGCCCATGCAGAATGCGCCGGAGTATCCAAAAAAAATAAAGCATTTTATTTGCGATGCTTGTGTTAATTAACTTTTTTCATTAAAATGTTTGGTTTGTAAAAAATACTTTTTCGATTTTATAATAAGATAGGCATTAAAAATTATTATTTTATATCTCGTTTTGTTTTTTTTATTAAGTTTTTATTTTTTATAAATTGCATTACATTAAGACACGAACTGAAAAAATCCCTGTCAGTGTGTCAGTGTCAGGCAAAGTGACACTTGTAAGGTTTTAAGACAGCATCGTATCTTTAAATACATTGATAATGAAGTTTCAATTATTTTTCCATGGATATTCGATAATTGACCTTCACAAAAGAAATAAACGGTTGCCAAAATAGCATTTTCTTAAGAGTTATTAATTATTTAAAGAAAGTATGTCACTATGCCTTACGCTCCCCTACGGCAAAACTGGAAGTATATGAGAATTGTATTTTTTATTGAATACTTTCACTACACTTTTAATATGAGAAAATAAGAAAAATGAGCGTAAAATGATGACTGTAAATATGTTCAATAAGGTGGAGTGAAAAAGGCAAAAAATGTGTTCTTAAATTTTAGGACTTGCTGACTCAAACAAACGGTGCTGTTTGGCAAAAAAGACACTGCAAAAAAATCCCAGCGCAATCACTCATCGTCTTCAGGTTCCACACAGCTGGTCAAAAAAAGGAAAATTAGCGCCAGAACTAAAAAAATCAATTTCTTTTATTTAATTTTAATGTTTACAATTAATAGCTTTATTTTCTGACTCAAAAGCAGTTCTAATTATAAAAAAGAAACAAGAAAACATTGTCGTTTCAAAAAAATATCACTAACCTGCAATTTACTTCAATCAGTCTTCAATTTTGAATTTCACATGGGGGCCAAAACTTTGGTGTCAAACTTTGGAAGTTCCTTTCGTGACTTGATTCCACTGCGAATGTATCCATCCCTGGCTTCTGCTCTACATGTTACCAATGATGCTTGTGTTACCAGTCGCACATGCCTCTCTACTGCTTGAGAATGGCAAGGGAGCTTCCCTATTTCAAATTGTGAACCGTTTCTGATCATACTTTCTATGTCTTCATCACTGAGGTTCATGGTAGCTGGTGGTTCCAAAGGATTGTGCCAGTTAATCATCTCAAAATATTCCGCTGCTTCGAAATTTAAATTTAGGAGATCAAATTGGCGTATTTTCCCCTTCCAGTCAGTTTTTCATGCTTTCAGTATTCTTCTGAGGCCAAGTTCTCGAATATGTGATCGCTCATCTAACAGCTTTGCCAACAGAATGTTTTCAGATTGTGCAAAATAAGAGTTCCTCTGAATAACTTTGTGAACGGTTGACTTAACATCTTCTGGCTAGAATAAGCTTTCTTTTATCATTCCGTGCAGCTAACGTGCTCCATGAGTAGCTCTTGGGATTGAGAGAAGATTAATTTTAGTATTTTGTTCAGGGAGATGGCACACCCGTGCGCACTTATTCAAAAACCGCCACATTTTCTAGGATTAAAATAAAGGCATAACCTTTTAACTATAACAAATAGACTTTGGATCTTCTGAAAAAATAGAATTATCGTCGTAAATGTCTATCTTCTTTCAGTTTAACCGAAGCGTATCTCTTACTGTGTCGAAATGGTGAGTTTGGGATTTGGCACGGTACGAACTGTATAGTTTCCGGAATACATAATCAATTAGAAATATTAGGAAGGCCAAAGGAACTTTCTGTATCTCTTCTTTGAAGAGAATGCCATAAACGACAACAAGTATACGATGTGGGAGTCCTAAGAGCTAAACTGTTTAAACTTAATTTAAACACAAATATCTTGAATAGAGTATTAAAAATTATTGGTAAAGTGATAACCGCAACACCACATTTAATTTTGTTGGGGTAAAATTTGATCATTAATATACCCAATTTGTAGATTATAAACATTTTCAGTGATACAATTATTCAGCTTGGTTTCTAAGCAGTAGGTAAATTGTTCTACAAGCATCGAAGTTCACCGAGAAAAATGCATTTCCGTGAATTTTTCGTATCTGCAAATAGAAACTGGTAAAGTCACAATCTATAGAGTCTCCGCTTCAGCAAAAATGGGAATATGTAGAGTGTGGTTGCTAGTTCCATGCTAATTTAAAATTAACGAAATTAAACGTTTCTGTTACAGGAAACCCTCTTCTAATGTAAAGTTCCCGTGGGGTTATCAACGCTTTGATAATGCTACTTGCAACGGTTAGCGAAACGTCAGTATCATTCAATTTTACGGCGACACGGTCCAAATCCGAAGGGATGACTTCATTACACACATAGTGTGAAATCCTGAAATTTCAATATAGATATACCTCCAGTGTGCACCTGATAATAATTGGTAAGTTTTGGTACCACATCAAAGATCGTAGTAATTAAGTTCTTCGCTTTGTAGCTGTAAAGCAGTACTTTGTATATGTATAACTTAATCCGTCTCATAATACACAGAATAATAAAATACTTCCTACACGATTCTGTATGAGTTAAAAATAAAATTGTTATTCCGATTGCTTTTCTCGGAAAGTTGAAAACCTTTTCCGCTGTTTTTGTATTTCCTCAGAATAAAAATCAGTATCTCGGATGACTCTCAAAGCATGCATAAAAAACTTAATTTTAATATTTGAACATAGTTGTATTCTAGAGAAATCCAATATTGTTTTGTGTAATTTAGTTATGAGTGTATAGTAATAATATTTAGCAGGTCCCAACTTATGCAACAGAAAAATTTAATAAAATGAGCTTTAAAGAATTCGTTTGTTTGCATTAAAGCTGGAAAAAATTTCGCCAAGAAAACAACTTTGATATTTTCCTGCCATGTTCTTTGGAAATCAAATTGAACGAAAATATTGAATGCAATTTAATACCTAGGTTAATGTTTAAAAGTGAACTAGTGATCTAAAAACAATGCCAAATATTCAGAAGCGAAGCGTTTTACATATTTGTATCAACGATCGTTCTCCTTGCCTTTTTTACACACAAACGGAAACAAAGCGTTTTCGTCCATTTCATTATATGAGCAATTTTCGGTGTTTTCATGCCCATAAATTCATATCGAAATTTTTCTCTCCAGATGTGATAGATCCAAAGTCTCATAGCAACTCATATAAATTGAATTATTTCTGAACCGGTTGAAAAATACGATTTTCAGCGTGAGTACTTTTTTTTGTATTCTTGTATTTAGATTAAGATTCGTAAAATAAAAAACGTAAAGAATGAAGATTTCAAGCGTATTGAAAATAATGTTTACTATGCCCACGGTGATATAATTAGTCCGATGAAATTGGATGTGAATATAAAACTGAGCAGTGCCGTCAGCACCATGGTTTTAAAAATTGACCCCAATTATTGATACATTTTTTGACAAAACGGGTAATGGTAGGGTCTATACCTTGAAACTTGCTGCGCAGAGTTGTTCATTTGCACTGTTATTATTACTATGTTGATTAATGGAATGCAAGCAGAAAAAACGTATTAGCCGGTTCAGTGCGGTTGTGGCTAGATAAATGATCAACAAAATTAATTCTCCACGACTACTTCATAATCTGCCAATTATTTATGTGTTTGGTCAAGGATAATGGTATCTATAATGCCCTGCAGTGAATAATCATTAATCACTAGTGAATAATGAAGTTGACGTTTCACAGGCTTTATAGCTTTTATTTACTAATTACAAGTGTCAAAAATTGAAAATTAACACTTAAATAACATAACTTTTTAATTTTATGACTTATTTATTTATATTAATAGTAATATTTGTGTTTGAACAATGTGACAGCTGAATTGCAGGTACAGAATTGACATCTAAATTTATATTTTGGTTATTTGTAGATGTAGATAGTAGATGGCGCATTCAAGTCTACCACTTAATCTAACACCGATATTTATAGCTCTACCAGTATGTTATATAGTTGCATCGTCATATAAATTGTTATAAAAATTGTTATTATTTAGTACTCGTGGACAAAGTACAGTATAGCACTCGCTATAATGGCTATTATTACCTCGGATAATTGCAAAACTCGGTCGCTTCGCTCCCTCGTGTTGCAACTGTTATCCTCGGTAATAACAGCATCCATTATAGCGTCGTGTATAATGCACTCTTAAACACGTATACATTTTTATACAAAACAAAAAATCAAATAATTGACAATATCAAATTATTATTTTTTAAAAATGAGAAAGTATCTGAGTTTTACAAGTATTCATTATTAGGAAAATGTGTGTTTAAACTTCGCATTTGAATAACTAAAGTTAAGTGTCTTTGAAATAAAGATTTTGAACTAAATCTTAGAAAGACTATCTGGAAACGAAAGGAATTTAACATTATCATTTAACTATTGAATGCTCGAGTGCAGTGAAGCTTGGCCAAGGTAGTTCTAGAAGGAGTGTCTGTCAAAACATATGAAATGTAAGTAGCAATAATTAAATATTCGTTCTGTGAAAAACAATTAAATATGTGTTCAGACTAAGAAAAAAACTAATAAATTACTTTCAATAAAAATGATTATAATTTAGTCCACACTCGACTGCCGACCACCTGTAAAAGAATAAATCATTTTAAGAAAGAGTTAACTATAGCACATTTCCCTTTGAGAGTGTAGTACAGGTTCTTATGGACACCAGTGGTTCAAAACTTCTGCTTAAAATTGCTTTGAAGATATCAAGCACCTGCCAATCATAATCTATAGTCTACAAAATCATACATAAAAACACAACATTTTTAATTAAAACATTCTTAATGCACTTCTTTACAAGGAATGTAACGTATTAATTCAAAGTTACGATTTTACACTGTCGCTATTGCCATATTTTTGAGAACACCTGGATCTGCTTCGATTAGGTAAATTTGCACTGCTATTCAGGTTCTTACATTTGGCAACGTTTAATGAAATCTCACAAGGTTTACATATTCCATAAGAGCCTGTACTATACTCTCACCGTGAGACTGTATATAGGTAAAATGAGTAATAAGAATAAATTGCCCCTGAAAATATTGTGTTATAATATGGATACTTATAATTGCATTAAAAGATTACTAGTCATAAAAACGCCTTACAAGCAGTAACTTGTTTCTCGTCTTGCTTCGTTGAAATACATACGTATTCATTAATAATTTAAAGCAACATTAATAATTTGACTTTCAGTAGGTTTTATTTCTGTTTAGGCGCTTTTTTATGTATAAGGCAGCAGAAACAAATAAAACCGTTTAAGATTATTAATGTTTTTAAAATTATTAATTACTTTCGTCTTCTTGTCGCGACGGCCCTTTGAAGAACTTTGACATGTTCCGCAAGAGTCTGCCATTCCTTCCTGTCTTTCGCTTTCATTCTCAATGTTCGTATTCGTAACGATCTTAAATTATCCAGGTATTGTTACGGGCCAATCGAGCTTTTTCGACGATTCGCAACAAAAAAAGGGCCTACAGCTTAGCTCAGGGGAGTAGGGGGAGTTCGCTAAAAATTTCTTATCGAGAAAATGCTTCAAGTTGTGTACAGGGTGAGTCAAAATAAGTGGGCGCCACCTTCCAAATTCAACTGGTTGTAGGTCCTCGTGGAAGGCCGAGAAACCAGCAGCTCACGTGAATGGAACCTACCTTTAATTGTGCCTTCACCTAGATCTTAAAGCTTGCAAAATCCTTACACAGATACTTCAAAACACAGTAATAAAAAACATGCGGAATTTTAACACACATATAATGAACTGTCAAAAATGGCACAGAACATACAAAAATATATATCAACGATAGGAAACTTTATAACGTAAAACACAAACAGTAATAATTTCGAACGTTCGCACACAACTCTACGCCGCTGGTGCCAACGCTACATTTAAATGGTTTCAATAACTGCGTAGCCCAGTTGCGCAAGTTTACGGAAATAATAGCATAAAATGAACGTCTGCATATAATTTATACAAAACAAACAGTGGCTTCAGGTCACTGTTAATGTTTTTATCAATAAAACAAAAAAAAGGTCAACACGTTTGAATTTTGCAAGTTACACGGAAAGTTTTGCTTCACAAAAAAAACACCAAACTGGTAGTTTTTACCTTGAATTTGGTAGACAGGCACAACCCTGGGTGGCTTCCAAATGAGGGGTTGAAGATAAATTTGTTGAGAATGAAGACAACGTTTTCGGGGTGGCGTAGGGACGAGGTATTAAATCCCCGAAAAAGGCCAAATTGCTTTCAACGATGTCAGGCGATGGGCAGACAGAAGGGAAATTCTCGACAATGGCAGGACGAACCAAATTCCAGGCACAACACTTGTACGATGTATTTATTTAGTTCCCTTTACCCTCACAAAGATCCGAACTAGGTTCGACAGGAGCAATTGTAAATTTTACTTGTCCGAAACCATGGCGACCATTTGCTATCACTTATATATATCCGACACTAACAAGTCGAGATACGTTTGCACTACAGCAAAACACGGTACGATAGATTGTAGAATAGCAACGCGCCGCAAGGGAAAAGGAAACGTTCTCTAGGGTTCAACCGTCGCTTCCCAAAGTCTGACTTCCACTCAAAAAAAACATTTACGGGCCTCGACGGATGATGTTTTCGAGAACCGGAGTCCACAAGGCTCGGGAGTGAACTGCCCTCGAAATGCAACGGGAATCAGCACCCCACCTTTAGAAGATTGCACAACATGACGAAATCATACGGAATGTTCTAGAAAATAATTTGTTTTTGACACTCGGAATTCCAGGAAGCGTTCAAGGTCTAGCGCAGAAGAAAACAGGAGCTTGCAGATTTCACACAAAGGACTATTAACACATTTCTCGAACTTCGAGAGACAAAACAAACGACCGAAAATAGTAACCCAAAACAAGAATTTAATTTAAAATAGCGATATTCATTCCTACGAAGCGGCAAATGAATTACGGAATTACTAAAGTGTAGCGGCAAATTTTAAAAATCACATAACAGTATTTGCTCCACCGCTTTCTAGTCCTAACTTTTAGACATCTTCCCTCTAGATTTCTGTTGTATACTATTCATCTTGTATACTATTTTGGGCATTATTCCCTTTTGCTTTCTGTGTACGTGGTCCAACCATATCGAATGATGACTTTCATTATTGCAACAATATCAGGTTTTTTGTATTATACTTTTATTTTCTCGTTTTTTCGTATTCTCCAAAATTACCTTACCAGATATATATACCAACAAAATATTATGAGACTGAACAAACTGAAGTCTCTCAACTATGTATATACCCGATTTATTATTTTGAAATTACTTCCTCTATAAAATTTGGAGTTTTCTATAATTTTGCATCATTGTCTTACAGCCGTTTTATTTTTGTATAAATTGAATGTTATAGAATCGGTAATAAAAGTATATAAATCAGGATGTTGATTACAACAACCACTTAAAAACCAGGGTTCAGTTCAGTACCACCCTATATGCGTACCGACCTAAGTTTGTAACTGCTGCTGTCTTGTAGTAAAACACTGATGCTCTCAAGCGGTAGGGTACCAAACCTCCGTGTTAAAACATCAAGTCTTTAAAGAATGAAGTAAGCATGCTCCCCATATTTCGTAAAAATTAATAATGCAAAAAGGACGACGTAATACAACAGGCACAGAAATTTAAGATGGATGGATCATATTTCTAGAAATACAAACAAGGAAAGGGTGAAGACAAGAAACAATTTTGTGTTTATTATTTGGAGTGGGGTAGAGAAGAAAAAAAGAGAACTAAGGCAAATGTTCAGATATTTATTTGAAACAATTGCAGACGATGTATAAGTAGTATATGGAAGTAATAATTAAAATAATATTAAAAGTAAGACCTAAGATGTAGAGAAAAGAGTAGTGATTGGAATTGATACACCAATCGATAATGCGTCGATGGAAGCAAGCCGATTATAAAGATAAAATACGAAGAAAAGATAACTGCTAAGCCGGAAGTTGTAATAGGAGACTTCATTGTTGGCGTGTGGAAACAAAGATACTCAATGTAGTTGGACACCACGGCAACGACACTGAGTAATAATGGGGTAAGATGAGTGTATTTCCGTGGCTTAAACCGCTTAAAAAGAAATATCACATTCGGTGAGTACAAATCCAATTGCAAGTTCACGTTGTTTTAAACAACAAGGCGCCGGCGCTCGTTGACAAAACAAACGTGCAGGAACAAGATGTGAGAGTATATCGAGATCTTAAGTGCGTATGATTTCTTGATAGGTAAGATGGCATTTTTATCGGTAAGATATGATTACATAGATACGCTAATCATCATCTTTGTTAACAGTCTTTAAGGCGCCTCCTCTTCGCCATGTGTTTCTTCTCAGCGCTAATGTAGAAACATGGGGACTTCGAGGTTAACGTCGAATCAGAACGAGAGACATTCCAGAGAAAGTTTTAAGCATTACGATACCATGGTTGCATAAGATATTTATAAATCTGTGTAGTAACCCTGGGGTTTCGAACCTAATGCAGAATGCACGTTTTGCTCAGAAAGCTAGAGCTCTACCAACTTAGCTACCACTACACCAGATACATTCATAAATGATAAAAATAAAGAGAAGAAAAGAAAAGGTATCAAACCGAAGGTAAACTGTTGCAAAATCTAGAAGAACGGCGAAGTGTCAGCTGCAATAAGGTCGAATATAAGAAAAGAAGGAGATAGAACACGCCCAAGAAGCGACGCGTGCATGACGTCAAAGACACGTAATACCACATAGATACACGGATTGGCCCATCTGTAGGGAGTACGAGAAAGCAAAAATAACCCGTATGTAAGGTAATATTAAAACATAGGAAAGCACAGTGAAAAAGACTAAAGCAAAATTAATCTGAAAAGCGAATTATTTAACAAGAATGGAAGAAATTACAGAAATTACTAAAAGAATAGAAGAACTTATCGTAAAATACGAAGAGAGAGAAAAAAACGTAAATGAATTAAAGAGATTAAATACAATTAACGCACAACTGCTAAAACAGGCGGAAATCAACAAAAAAAGACTTGAACAATTAACAAACAGGCTCCGAAACCCTAACTAAAAAGCTGAAAGGAATTTCGGTAGAACTACAACAACAACATATACAGTAAATGCATTAAAACAACTGCTACGGAAATCAAAGATAGAGAATATAAGTGAGAATATTGGAAAAAAGTTAATCAAACTAAATATAAAAGCTAATCCAAAAAAAATGGGGTCGTTGTGCACATAAGAAGGAAAAGGTACGACTAGGAACATGGAACCTTCATGGGGTGTACGGAGAAGGAGCAATTAAGATGCTGGCGAAGGAAGCGAATAAATACAAACTAGATATTTTGGCAATACAGGAGACATAAATAAGCATAATAAAAGCAGCAATAACCGAGTGCATTCCCAAGACGAAGAAAGAAGAAAGGAGAAGGTGGTTAAATGAGGAATGTAAAGAAGAGCTAAACACAAGAAAGAGCTGAAATTAAAAATGCTACGAGCCCAAACGCAAGAAGACAAATTGACGTACCACCGAGCATACCAAGAACAGAGAAGGAAAGCAAAACGAACGTGTAGAAACGCGAAAAGGGCTGATAAGGAGAATCAGCTAAAAGTAATAGAAGACAACTTTAAAAACAACGAAATTAGGAAGGCATGCAAGAACATACGAGAGAAAAAACAAGAACTTAACACGAGCCCGGTATTTTACAAAAATAAAGAAGGAAACCTCATAGGAAAGGAAGAAGAGCAACTGAAAATACGGAGCCAGCACTTTTCCGAGATACTAAACCAAACACAGGAAGGAAGAGATAATGGCGTAGAAGAGGAAATAACAAGCAGAAGTACGGAAGAATCCGAAGAGAGTACCGCATCATCAATAAAAGAAGTAGAAGTAATCCAAGCTATGAGAAATGACAGCATAACAGCAGAAAATATAAACAAAGGAGGAAGAGAGCTAACACAAAAGATACACAGTATAACCACGGAAGTATGGCAAGAGGAACAAATCCCATCGGAGTGGGATAAAGCCCCAATTCCCCCAATCTTTAGGAAAGGAGATAGGTCGGTATGCACCAATTACAGGGGCATCGCTCTGCTAGATAAGGTATTGTAACGAAGTGTCCAGTGCGCGGTGTAAATAAATTTTAAATTAAATTTTGAGACCGCGTAGTGTAACATAAAGGCCTCCCCTTCCTAGGGAGAAGTTGAAAGCTGGGTAGGCCCCTTGCCTGTACGGTGTGATGGCGGCTACGGGCAGGATCTTCCAGGGACTGGAACTGGTGATTAGACACCTAGGTCTCGGGCGACGGCGGCAGGCACCCGGAGGAAGGTTCCATTACCGGTACGTATTAGCTGTCTTCTGCGGTTCCGGTTTAAGCGGTGTCGCTCTTTACAGGAGAGCTTCGGCGGTGTTGTAGCCATCGGAGCAGCTGGAAACCCCTGGACCCCTGGGACTGGCTCCGGGATCAGCAATACTGGTACTGCAGGTGCTTGGGCTGTACCTATGGTTACGGAGGGAGATGGCACGTCCTCTCGTACGGCAACTGGATTGAGGGTCTCAATCCCCAGCTCGGCCGGGGTCATCGCCTTCCAAGGACCGGTGCTTGCGGGAGCTTGCTTCCATCCTTCCAGGACCTGGCGGACCAAGGGCGATGGAGTACCTGGGGTTATTGGGTACTCTGGAGTAGTTGGTTCCGGAGAATCCTCGCAGACCACCTGCTTGGGCTGGGTTTCAGGGGTACCAGGTGACTTCCCGAATAGGTTGCGCATTAAGCTGGCTAACTGGTCTTCATTTACAGGACTACGGGGCGGAGTGGATGGAGGACGTATTACTCCTTCGACAGCCTGCAGGGCGACTGGTGCCAAGGGTTCCCAAGTCGGACCATATAAATGGGGGTTTCACTGCAAGTGAATGAAGAGCCTGGTGAGTACTGGGTGCTTGATAGGTGGGTACCGGTAACTGTTCACCCCCGTCCCCTTGGAGGGAAGGGTTATCCTCATGGGCTGGTTTCACATCTTTAACATGTACGCGACCTACAATCTTACCATTATTTGGATTTTTCAGCTGCAAGATAACTGGAGAAAAGATTTTGGAAATTACATATGGACCGGAAAACTTTGGGGCTAACTTCGTCATGATGCCACGTGCTGCCTCTGACAGCACATGCTCGCGTTTGTAAACCTGCTCACCAACCTGGGGACGATAGGACCGACGTCTTAGATTGTAGTGGTGACTTTGGCGAGTAAACGCTTTGGCGAGGTTGGTTCGGGCGATGCGGATGATGTCCTGGAGATGTTTCAGCTGTTGCAGGTATTCACTCGGCGGCAGCCGTTCTTCGGGTATTGAATCAGCTTCCGAGCGGATGGCTTGGGGTGGAAGCAACTCTCGGCCTAAGTTGAGCATACAGGGACTGAAGCCAGTGGATTCATGCGTCGCCGTGTTCAAGGCGAAGGTAATCTCAGGTAGGAATGCATCCCATTGTTTTTGATTGCCCCAGCAACTCTGGGCCAGCATGGTACCGATCACCTTATTCATCCGTTCCACAGGGTTGGCTTGTGGAGTATAGGGGGTGTTACGCGATGATTAATTCCATAGACGGCGGTCATATCCTGAAACAACTTATTAACATATGGGGTCCCTGCTCGGGCGCCACGTAACAGTCCAACCCTTTTGCTTCAGGGGTTGGAATGCTCTGGATAGCTCATGTCCAGTGTTCATGTTTAAGACTAAAGAAACTATACAAAGGTAGTGGATTAAACAATTTGTGATTTATATTTGCATTAGTTAATTACATGCAGATATACACACACAATATAGAATGTACTTATTTATTACTGAGAGTAATTAATATGGATTATTCACAATTAAATAAAATGGATCTTCAAGATTAACATAATTTTCTTACCAAACTTAATACCTTATTTACCTATACAACAGGATCAAAATAATATAAATATTAACAGGTCGAAAGCACTTGATACAGGAATAATCAAATAACGGATTTTATGGGCCCCGCGTGGTATGCAACCCAAATTGCAAACAAGATCTAGGGAAATACAAAATTTTACGACAGCACGTGGAAATCAATTAGGTTAGTTTTGCATATCCGGTGTTCCTGAAATAAACTAATTAGCAGCTTTTGTGTAATTAAAATTTACTTGTGCGAGCAATTGTTGCGGGTTCAAGCGGGCAGCACTCTCTCGCTATCAGCCGGCTACGTCTATAATCTCGGTGTTTTGGAGTGAATAAATGCAACTTACAAATTACAACCTGAAAGTTTTCGGTTACGTCCACCTGCAGGTCACTCAACTGGGGCCAACCAACCCTTAATTACTCTTCGTACGACTGTAATAGATTAGGAAAAATATGGGATTTAACGGAGGATTGGTGATAGATTTGAATCGAATATTAACAGGGATTCTTTTTCTGTTTAAAGCTTAAGGCTACAAAACCCTACGTATAAATTCGCTAGATCCGTTGAAAAGGGGAAAACAACCCCAAAGCTACTGAGAAAACGAATTATACCTTTTACCAATTACAGAAAACGTAAAAATACGCAGATTGCTATGGTTGGGACATTTAAAAAGGATGGGAAATACGAGGATGGTAAAAAACATCGCATGGAAGAAGGCCGAGGGAGTGAAGAAACGACGTAGACCGAGGAAGACATGGGAAGAGGCAATAATGGAAGTTCTAAGGGAAAAGGAAATAAAAGATTGGAAACAGAATGTTATGAACCGAACGGAATGGGGAAAGATCCTAAATAAACCCTAACGGTCTAAAGGCCTAAGTTGTAAGCGTAGATAGTAATCATAATAATAATCAAACCAATATAAACTACAGTTAATATACACCGATTCAAAGCTCAATCGGTACGACAGCTCTACACGTGAAGATTACAGGGGCAAATAAATACACACATGAGCGGAGCTGTAACAGAAAAACGTGAATATAATAGATACTACCGTGAATCTGTAAATACAAGCCAGAGTTATAAGACAAAAACAAAAGAAGGAGGATATATATCTTAATTTTCTATAAGCGTCTTTAATCTCAATCACTTCCGTACGTATTATTCTTCATTATTGCTATCATTATCGTCATTTTTAGATTCTTCGAGGAACTCTTCTGTACATTTTTCTATGTGTATGTCCGAACTTTCTGTGCAAACATCCTTGTCAATTTCTACATAATCCGAAAAAGAGTTGTTCGAATTTTCGAAAATTAGTTCCGACAATAGTACTTCGTCGTCACTATCGTATTCTTCAGATAAATGTTCGCTTTCATTTTGTCCAAATCCTGCTTTCAAAAAACAGTTGTTTATTGTTTTTGTCTTGACATTTTTCCACGCTGTTGATATCCAAATCAAAGCATTCACTATATTGAGAGATTTTTCCAGTTCGGGGTATTCTGCGAATTTTCTATCGAAGACAAAGCCTTCATTATCCCCTGGTCAAGTGGTTGGCAATGAGAGGTCATATTTGGAGGGAAAAACCCTAATTTCACATTTTTTTAAGAAATTTGTGGGTGCGACGTGGCATTGTCTAAAAATAAAAGCACATTACGCTTTTGTCGTTGCATTTTTCTGTCAAACTTCATTAACCATTCGGACATAATATCTCGTGTCATCCATGCTTTTTTATTGAATTTTCATTCTACGGGTAATTTATCTACGTGTGCTCCTTTGAAACACCGTGGGTTCTTGGATTTTCCAATCACCAAAGGGCTTTCCTTTTCCCCAGTCATACTTGCACAAAATAGAATTGTGAGACGATCTTTTGAAGCTTAGCCGCCAGTGCACTTTTCTTTTTTTAAAGCAAAAGTTTTTGTCGGTAAAGCGCGAAAAAAAAGGCGGTTTCATCGGCGTTAAAAATATTTTCAGGCGCGCATTCTTTGATGATCTCACACAACTTGTTTTGCCAATGTGCAAGATCTTCTTCGTTTACCTGACCTGCTTCCCCACAAATGGATTTAAAATGTATTTGCCATCTTTAGCAAAACTTTTCCAACCATCCATTTGAAGCTTTAAAACTGACAAGTTCTAATTGTTATGCAACTTCTAAAGGTTTTTCTTTTAAAAGTACTCCTGATATTGGTATATTTTTATCTCTTACTTTGCAAAACCAGTCGAATACAATCTGATCCAATACACCACTTGAGAATTTCTTCTATTTTCTTTATAATCTCAGCGGCTTAAGACTTTCCAATTAAAAATTTGCCTGCGAGTTGACGAGTACCAAGTTTAAACTTTTCACCACACTTAATAATTTCCACTTTTTCTTCGATAGTAAGGAACTTTCTCTTAATAGGTGCCATCTTAGTTATCAACTAGGTGACTCGTGTTAAACTGATTAAATTCTCAAGTTTGTGTCTTTATTAAATTTTGTACTGGGGGCCGTGGAAGAAAACAATTCTACGAAATATTTTACGTATATATAACCGTCCGCTACGGCTTCGGGAAGTTCCCTCATTAGCATATTTCAGAGAAATGCCATTAAGGGATTAAGGATAATTAGCTAAAAGGGTATAAAATCCCGTTAACATTTGGATACAATTTGTGGTTTAACAAAGTACTACTATGTACTGTTATTTCAACGCGCCACCTTGTCGCCGTCCGTATTGTCCCTTTTGAAATCTCGTCTTAAAATTCTATGTATTTTGAAATTTGTTCATAAACTTGTTCACCGACCATTCATTTTTGCTGATTGTGCCCGTTATAAAGAGGTACATTTCTTAACAATTATGGTAATTGGGTAATTTTTGCTACCCATGTCCGTTATTGAGAGTACCCGTTGTTAGGAGGTCGTTTTACGTTAATTCTCCTATATGTTATTAAAGTTCCTAAAAAAGTGCCGGGTGCCCCTTAATAGGAGGTGCCCGTTAACAGAGGTTTTACTGTATGGAAATATATATACATATGTTTAGTTTCGTATAGGTGAATGACCATGATCAAAATCACATTTACCTTAAGCACTCTCGTATCTTACATCTCGAGGTATTTAATTAATTATTAATAAAAAGAAGTTACCATACAAAACATAGAGTGCGAGATAGAGCGTATACTGCAGAATAATCTAATTCAGGTTAAATACAATGTGTGGGGCATCAGCTCTACAATACTCAAGTAAAATTGCATAGACAGCAAATTTTTTTGCTTCTGCAAGCTTATAATAATTTATTGCAGTGATCAGAACGAATGTCAAATGTCTCAGATTCATACCTAAGTAGTTTCGTTCAATTTTTATTTCTCCTAAGCAGATTATTATAAAATTCTTTAACTCACAGACAAGTAGTTTTGGAAAATTAAACAGATATGTTATTAATGTTAATTCTTTTCATTCTGCGTTAAAGATAAGAGAGCTTTATTCATGAATATTTAAATCATTGTTGCAACTATTTGTACAACAAATTTAAGAAGTTCAAGTTTTGGTCAGATTAAATTCGCAGCGACTTTGTTTTCTCATTTCTGCTGGAACGTAAACGTATTGTATTGTTTCAACTAATGAACTGTGGTTTGAGAATTGCTTGAATTTCCCGCGTGACTTCATTTTTGTTACTTTTGCTTAAGTTGGTTGGGGATAATACGCTTGGGTGGCCAAAGTGCTCTGTGTTCTTGCTTGCAAACTGACTCTACTAGCGCTACTTTATTTTAGAATATTAATTGTTCAGGAATATCTTCCAAATAAAAATATGTTACCATGTATGTTCGGTTCACTTGAACATTTTTCTGCGTAACAAATTCTCAAATATCGTACTAAATGCGTTGTAGTATTATAATTCTACTCTTAGATACCGTAGTACTTTTATTCTTCATATTCGTTAATCATCGGCAGTACATAATATACGCCTTCATTTCAGATACATTGTCTGCTTAAGTGTACCGCTTTACATTATTCTTTAGAAGTCCTTACTGATATTGGAAAGTCTCCTTATTATAAATTGCTCCAGTCACTCGAAGTTTCTCTTTGTAAGGTTTTGTTCATTTTACAACAGGAAAGTTAAGCTTGAAAGTCGAGAAGTATAACGTACGACTGCAGGCGTGCTTACTCTTTATAGTATTACAATTAGTGCATACTTGGATGAAGAGCACCTGTGCTGGTCTGAAGGTGCATAATCCAACGTACCGTAAGTATTCAAATTTATACGTCTGATCCACAGAACTTAACTCAAATAAAATTAAAAATCCGTTTTTCATTATTCAAAAAGCACGAAAGAGGAATCTTACTATTTTATTTCGTTGCTGAAAGCAAATTCGATTCTTATGGAGTTGCTATATTTAATACGATTCCATTGCATGGTTTCTTATGCATACACAAGTTTCAATCATATACGTACAAACGGATTCTACATTGTTAAATAAATACTCGAGGGATTAATATTACACGATCTCGATTGCGTAGCAACTCTATAACTTCTATAATTTTTGCGAATGCGTTAGTTGTTTAATTGTTTTCGTGTATATTTATAATAGTGCACTACTTGGTATACAAACTGAAATTATCTATAACGTATATTTGCTTTCTTGCTTATATGATAGGTTCCAACATGAAGAATTAGTTTTCTAGTTAAAGTATTATGAGGTGTGTTCAATTGAAATCAGCAATTTAATTGTAACTAATTATCGCCACAGTAAAGGTACCTATCCCATTGTTTTACTAACCGACTACCTCGTAGAATTCTTGCGGCTGCAGATTGAAGAAGTCTTCCACAGCTATCTGTAGTTCTGCGTCAGACTCAAAATGCCCACCTTTTAACGCCTTCTTCAGCGGTCCAAAAATATAGAAATCGCTAGGCGATAGATCCGGGCTATAGGGTGCATGCCATAAAATCCTCAATTTCTTTCGTTGAAGATTTTCTTTTACCACATTAGCAACCTGAGGCCTAGCATTGTCGCGCAGCAAAATGACCCCACTCGTAAGCTTTCCTGGACGTTTCCGTCTTATTGCTTGATGAAGCTTGTTCAAAGTTTCATTGTACAGATTTGCATTGACATTTACTCCAGATTCCTTAATCTGCATCAACAAGGTTCCTTCATGGTCTAAAAAAAAAATGTTAACATCACCTTGCCTGCAGAAGGTTATACTTTACATTTCTTCGGTGGTGGTGAACCTGAATGTTTCCACTGCATCGCCGATAACTTACTAGATGGCTCGTAGTAATGGCACCCACTTTCGTCACCAGCAACTATTGACAGAAGAAAGTCATCACCCTTTTGCCTATAGTCTGTGAGGTGTTCCAGAGATAAGCCCATTTAAAAGCATTTTTGTTCATTAGACAAGAGACGAAGAATCCATTGTGAACAGACTTTGCTGTTACCCCAATTACGAACAATACTATGGACAGATCCTACACTCGTACCAGCAATTCCAGAATTTATCTAATAGAAATTCGACGATTATCTCTAATAATGCCTTCCAAACATGCCATATTGTTTTCTGTTAATGCAGTACACCTGGTCGCGGCTCATTCATAGTCCCTTCTTTTCACAATTGGGTACGCAATGCATCCATTTCCATACACTGCTTGCATTTCCGTATGAATCTGCAATGGTTGCACACTCTCAGCGCATAAAAATGGTAGGACCGCACGCTGATCAAAGTTGAACGGATTTTTAACAACAAACGCTATTTCAAAATCGTTTTAGTTTTAAAAGTCAGAATCAAATTCAAACGCGAGAAACTTATTAATGTGTTGCGTAAAAACACTATTATTAACTTTAACAAACGTCACTTGAATTATTATATCTGCGTTCAAGGCTAAGTTGATCAAAGATGGGTTTCAGTTCAACAAGCCTCGTATTTTCTGATTAGGTAACGAAGTCATTATTAACATATACAAGTTACACTGCTGGACAGCGATCCCTTTCCCTTCCACGTGCTTCACCTCAGCAAAAAAATCACGGAAGAAAGTTTCACATCGAATCCGACATGGAGGTATTAAAACTAATAAGAAATTAATAACTAGGTTTTAAACTGAAGTTAAAATTGATACTTTGAAACTAACCAATATTTTTTAATAATCTAGTTATCCCATACAAAGACTAAGGGAGCTGTTATTGTGCCCGGGCTCCAAACATTGATGTACTGGGTCTTCTGATCACATTTTGCAAGTTATCTGTATCACACCACAAGATGTCCTCCCTAACGTGAAAATTAAGCAACTTAAATAGTTGTCATGAAACTCTTGAAAGATACCACGAAGGGCAGCTCATAACATCATACATGTCTTCGTCGAGTTCGTAATTACGTCTTTGAGTCCGCATACGATCAAACTAGGAAATCTGTAACAAAAATCATTAAAGGTATGACACGAAGTGTAAGGCGCTATAAAGTGCTAAGTAGGCAACCAAATAGGCACTGTAAAGTTGATAATAGGCATTAAACAGATACTGAATGGTTAAAAAGAGCTTCTACCTAGGCCTAAAGTTATTACCTCTCGAAAAAATAGTTAATCTAATATTTTATAGTATATATTTAGATTTTTTACGAATCATGGAATTTCCTTAGGCACATTTCGTGCTATTCGCGGCTCCGTTGATTCTTTATTTGATATATACGTATGCAGTTATCCGACAAGACCTGAAGATGTCAAATGTGACTTTGCCGAAACGTCGTCAAGACAACCACCCCGGTCCATCCCAGGACCAAGAAGTTACTACGCGGAAGAATACCTGGAAGCCAATCACATATATATATATATATATATATATTGCCATGATATTTATATTAAATTAATGTAATTATTATTAACTATTTGTTAAATGTCTTTATCATGCTTTGAACTACACTAAAATACCTTCGGAAGGACTGTTATATATTAAAAAGGATATTTATTGGAACTAAAATCCATGTTTTAACCTGAAATATAGTCTAGATAGATTAATAATGTCATAATTTATAACAATTAATGTAAAATTATAGTGAAAACTATATTTATAAACCTGTTATATGTAAAAACTGTTATCGATACTTCGTGCGTTGCTTCGTAATGTGGAATACGAACTCAAAGTGAAGTTTTACAGTGTATAGCATTTTGATATCCTGCTGTGTGACTTAATACTTGTTGTAGACGATGATGTGGGTCTTTTTGGACTGTACAGAGCCCTAAAACTCAGAAATTACAATTACATTAAATTTTTCATAAAAAGTATAAAAATTTTGATTTTAAAAGTTTAATGTTAGCTAATTTAATTTAATGTTGTATCTAGGAAGGTATTTATTAGGTTTCCTCGATAATTTATGTTGTTTGATTAACTATAAGTGTGTTTCTATATAAAATTTGGAATTTATAGGTTAAATACAGAATTTTGTCATTATTTTGTGTATATTTGTTTAATAGGATGTTAATATGTTGCTAAACTTGTGTTATAATCTTAGGATTGTGTTTTTGTTAATTTTATTGTGTTTTCATGTTAATTTTGCTTATATTAACAATATTTTATTGTGTTAAAAATGTTCATCTTAAATATGGCATCGTTGGATATCAAAATTTGTTAAAAAATTCATGGATTTCGAAAATGAAATTAGTTTTTTGATATGTTTATTCATAAGCTTAATATTAATTGTTTTAATTTTATTTATCAGATTTCTAGAATATTCCCTACATTTTGTTTCAAATTCTGTCCTTGTTTTTTATGATGTTGCTAGGTAACGATGTTATTTTGTTAGTTTTTGTAGAGGTTTCCGGCAGAAATATTTGAAAAGAGTACCTTTTTGGCCATCGAACTAAATGCAGGCAATTTAAATCAGTGCTAAATTTAATTTTATTGTAAAATAGGCGTGACATTTCAAAATTCAAAAGTTGGGTTAAGTTACATTGTTTACAAAATGTCAAATAGTTAAATGTATAATGTGACCAGAAATTGTGTTATTAATCATTAAAGTGTTTAATAATAAAAAAGAAGTTACCTTGTTTAAATTAATCGAAGTGTGTTTTCTTCGGGAAATTTTACTAAAAAGAAATGGGAATAAAATTAAAATTTTTTATTCATTTATTAAAAATAATAATACTGTGGTATTAAAAAGAACTTACCTTAATAGACTGGAACATTTAAGTGTAACAATTACTGTGCTTCTGTGATTTTATTCCACTAAACATCAAATTTGCGAACGTAATGTTTTCATGGTTGCAAATCAAATGAACTATGTCTAGACAAGCTGAGAAAGAATCAACATAAAAATATGCAGCTGTTGCGGTTTTAGAAGAAATGGTGTCTACATTATCATCAAAGGGACTGGATATTCAAGTTAAAATTTAATTATGTATTTATAATATTATATGTTATATTTGCTGCATAAATAGCTATCTAAATCAGTGAAGCCACGAAACACCTTACCTTGAGTTTTAAGAGTTATTTAGATGCTGGAATATTAATTTATGTTTATTTAATTTGAGAAAACTCAAATTTGGCGCCCAACTCAAAATTACTTTTATAATATTTATTTAATTAATAAATATAATTCATAGCATCTTTATGGTCGCTGCCAACGTGGGGCGATTACATCGATTATTAAATAATAATTTTATTATTAAATTAAATATAATTTATAGCATCTTTCTGGTCGCTGCCAACGTGGGGCGATTAAATGATAATTATTAATATAAATTAAAAAATAAATACACGGCAATATATATATATATATTACTATGTGAGATAGGTTTTATTAACTATTTAAATAAATACGCAAGCAAGCCCTACTAATAAAAATAATGGTTGTAACAATCGTAGATGGGTTCGATAATCTGCTGCTTTATATAGAGAATTTTCAAGCCCATAATAACCGAAGCTGGTGACGGAAATAAACCATGATCTAAATAGATTATAAACCACCAAATTATAATAAACTCCTTAAAATCCCTGGTATGGCTAATCCTGAGAAACCGAAAAACAAAAGGAAACAGAAAAATGCGATATAGAAAACTGTCATTAGTGATCTGAATGGAGCGTGTAACGAAAATTGGAGAAAAATAATTATAAACTGGAAAGGGGGAAGAAAGCGGCAGAAGAATATAATCGCACACGCGAATGTAGTAACGGCAGAAGTAAATAAATATAAACCAGCAATAAATAACACGTGAAAAACTTGAGAAGATGAGGGAGAAAACAGTTCTACGTATGCAAACTAGGTCAATAGAAGATATTTACATTTATTGTTTGGAAATATTAAGTTTCTAGGATTTCCTGTATTATTGGTCATATATTGAAATTAGATGGTTTTTATTACAAAAAAATATAACCAGAAAATCTAGAAAGCACCACAAAACATATTTCGTGTTGTAAATGAAATTACAGCCCTAGGGACTTTTCTGTACTCATGCTACACGTCTATAATGGCTTCCCAAGAGGACGACATAACCAAGTAAACCAATTATTTTTTCCAAATAATGCTTTTTCTATGGAAGGAAATTGATGTCTTTATATTACATTGAAATACATATTTGTTAGATAAGTATACAAGAGAAGGAACGAGACACGCAGCAAATGGTAAGAAATGCCGCTGAGATTTATAAACACGTTAAGTACAAAAGGACAAAAGCAAGCTAATTAACGAAGGCGTACCTAAATTTATAAAGGCGATTTTGATCTTTCCTAAGCGTATTATCTAATTTGACTTACATTATTTGCTTTTGTTTGCATGGTCCTTGCCGCAGTTCAAAGAGATTTAATTTTAAACAGAAAGGCAAATTCATTTCTTGGAAGGATTTTGTTTGAGAAATCTAATTTTATTTTTACAAATTTGCTGAGTGTATGCTACATTTAAATTCACAGTCAGGAAGGAAATAAATAATTCGTTCGAAAACATCGGTTGTAACCCGTAGGCTATGTTAATTCCAGTACATATCTGAATTTCAAATTGGAATAATTCTTCGCAATGAAATGTAAAAATTTCGTTTCTCTACAAAATGACTGGCAGTTTAATCATGCTCTTCAGTCTGATGTTTGTCCTGATGCGTCAGCAAGACTACAGGCAAAAGAAGTGAGGAATTGTCGCAGTGCGCTTATTCGTTATTACTGTAATTAGCCTGCCAGTGCAGTCGGGAATGGATCGTTGAATGTAATTTGCTTTTAATTATTTATAATTATCGGTTGTTTTGTTTTACTGCTTTTCCGTTTTTCTGCTACTGTACATTTTCAAATCTCGAGGGATGTTTTTAAAATTTTCATTGTTGAAGCGCTAAATAAGTAATTCGTTGGCTTGTTGGGAGCAGGTTTAGATGAATCACGGCTGTCTGAAATAAAAGTACCTAGAGGACCAGAATAAATGTGTAATTAAAAATGTTTTAGCTTTCACAAGTATTATTTATCATTATCACTCGTCCTAATAAAAAAGTACTATTGTCGAAAAAGGGCGTGCTTATGCATATTTTTCTATATATATATATAAATGCGAAGTTTTACAGCTTTACTGCCGCTTTTCGCTTCTTAGTCGCCACATTTTACGATCTTCCCAATCTCCTTCCTGCAGATTTCTTGATCGCATAGATATTCCCACCTTATCTTTCCAGCGCGTACGTGGTCTTCCCTTTTTCCTCTTTTGCCATGGAACCCATTCATATATTCTTCGAGGCCATCTTGTGTCGGGCATTCTTCGGAGGTGTCCGTACCAGTGCAATTGTTTTTGTTCAATTATGTCTATAATCGATTCCTGTACATCCATGCGTTCTAGAATATCTTCATTGCGTATTCTGTCCAAACGGGATACGCCACAACTCCTCCTCCAGTAATTCATTTCAAGCGATTTCAGTCTTCGTTCGCATTTCTTATTTATCGTCCATACTTCCGAACCGTACGTCGATATATTTTGCATAATAGTTTTATATAACATTCTTTTCGTTGTTTTTATTATCTTTCTACTCCACAAGATAGGGTTTAGTAGCTGAATTGTTCTAGTTCCCTGAGCCACTTTATTTAAGACGTCCTTGTCCCTTACTCCTTCGTTTGTTATTGTGACACCTAAATATTTATATTGTGTGCAGGCTTTTATAATGCCTTTGTCTGTATGTATATCTCTGCTTTGACCACCTACTACCATATATTTTGTTTTATCTAGGTTAATTTGTAGACCCCATTTATTGAACTCTTCGATCAATTTCCGTATCATATATTGACTGTCTTCCGCATCTATTTATCTTTAACTTTCAATATCTCGGTAATAAATTAATTTGAGTCATATGTTTGTATGAACTATTTTGTTTATTTCGTGCTGGAGAACACATCCCTAAAATAGTGCCGTGCAATTCCGAAACTGCATTTTAAATTGAAGTATCGTTATTAATTTTATTAACTGTCTACTTCAAGCAGAAATTACATGAAAGTCTTAACCAGTTGTATGCGAGTACCTTATTGTACTACTTTCTTATAAATGTACCTACACATATCGTTATTCGTATAGTTACCGGATCCTGAGAAGGAACTTCTTCCCGTCATATTTAACATTCATGGTGGTGGTTTAATAAGTGGCATCGCAGACATTTATGGTCCTAAGATATTATTAGATAAAGATATTGTTCTGGTGACAGCAAATTACAGACTTGGTAAGTAAATAGAAAATATTTTTAATATACGCTGTAAAACAAAAATGTAAAGTGGAAAATAATATATTACACTTAAATTTTAGTTACACTCACCATTCTAATGTAAACACTTAATACATTGTGGTAAAAATTTTTGTAAACCTCTATCATGCAAGGTTGCCGCCTGTGACGAAAACCAATTTTGCGCCCACTCAAAAAAATTGAGGAGGAAGTGATAGTCACTTGTCGCTAATTCGAGACTATATGGGAGACGGTTAAAGATTTCCCAATTGAATTACTCAGTGAATTACCCAGTGCGAGCCGCAAGGTGCGGTTGGTCGTTATCGTACAAAAACACGACTCCAACCTTCACCTTTTATTCTAAATCGTCCTTCCCAACTTTTCTAAGGTCTTACCATAAACGTCCGCAGCAATCACGTTCCAAGAAATCAACCAACAATACGCTTTTACTGTACCAAAAACAGTAGCCATAAGCTTCCGATTCTCGAACGTTTGCGTGAAATTTTTGCTGTTAGCTGAACTCGCATACTTCCAGTATATTGATTGTTGCTTAGTTTCATCATTTGGTACTCCAAATCTCGTCCCAGTCACAATGTGATTTAGATACTCACCATTCGTTTTGAGGCGATGCAGGAAGGCCAGTGCAGAAGTCATTCGCTGGTTTTTGTGAATATCCGTGAAGATCTTTGACACCCTCCTGACACGAATTTCATACAGTACCGTATGTGACATTTGAGGAAAATTTTCGGATATTTCCAAAATCATGAAACGCCAGTCTTTGAATTTTCTTGTTTACATTTTTTACAAGATCGTCGTTGACAACAGAAGGTGCACGCGTTTTCGTCCATCTCTGAAATTTTTACTCCAGTGTCTGACCTTTCTCACTCTTGATCCTTAAACCACAAACCTCGCCAATTTTACGGTTAATTTCGGCTGCGGTTTCGTTTTTTTGTATAAAGTAAAGGAATCACAGCGCGCACTTCACACTTGGCGAGATTGTTAGTCGTAATGTTCATTTTAGCGTTTTATTATACCACTGAATACAATGGCAGGACAGCGGTAAAGTGACGTGTGGCTAGTTCATCAACCACTAAAGCATTACTACAAGACACCAAATTGTCTGCGCCCCTCATTCGGCGGGAATATTTGAACGACGCGTAGTTTCCAAATAATCTTCGTATATCTTCGCATGTATATTTATTAATATCCCTAGTTCTTTGTGATTTGCGGTATGTTTTATTTGTCAGGTTCTCTTGGATTCATAACCACGGGAGATGAAGTAGTGCCAGGTAATAATGGATTAAAGGATCAAAATCTGGCATTAAGGTGGACCAAAACACATATAGCTAGTTTCGGGGGTGATCCATATTCGGAGAGTCTGCTGGTGCTTCTTGTGTTCATTATCACATGCTGTCACCCCTTAGTAAAGGTATGTACATTTATCTTCAAACGCAAATGACAAAATTATAATTGAAAATCTTGTAGACTTAATAAGTGGTGCAATTTTTGACATCAATAGTGCCCTAGGGGTTTTAGCTTATGCTCCTGTAGGTCAAGGTGTGACAAATACTAAACAATTGGGAGCTTTTTTAAATTGTCCTACAAATTCTAGCCAAGAAATGATTGATTGTCTACGAAAAATAGACGCCTACGATATTGTAAAGCACGATTTAAAATATGTGGTAAAGCGCAGACTGGCGAAAAAGTGGAATTAATTTACATTGTTCTTTTTTAAGGAATGGAGTTACGACCCCTTAACACCTTTCAAAGTAGTACTTGAACCAAATGTTGAAGAAGCTTTTTTGGTAGATCCTATAGAAGTAATTAAAAGTGGTAAAGCTGCAGACGTTCCTATTATAATAGGTTTAACGACCGAAGATGGAACTATAAAATCTATATGTATATTATTATATTTAAAAAATGTCTTCAGATGTGATAGTTTGAATTTCAGATTTATACAGCAATCCTGATTTCATTAGAGAGTTAAACAGCGACTTTGAAAGAGTGGCTCCTATTGCTATGCAATATCATGAAACCGCTGCGGATAAAAAACTCATCAGTAAAAAAATAAGGGAGTTTTATTTTGGCGATCGCGAAATAGATGAATCTACCAAATTTGAAGTAACCAATGTAAGTATAACAATATTAGTTTGGAATTTATATTTAAAATATATGGTTTTCAGATGTTCACGGACTCTTGGTTTCTTCTAGCGCAAAATACTGCTGTGCGCTTACATCTGAAATATTCGAAAAATCCTGTATATTATTTTCTGTTTGGTTATCGGGGTCCTTTTACTTTCGCAAGTGTATTTGGGAATGACACACATGATTATGGTTATTGATTTCATATTTTGAATTAGTGGAAATCAAAAGTACGATCAAAAAATCTTCGATCAAAATTGGCCGTGAAAAACAAATTATTGCTTAAACCATATTATTTCAAATATTTACTACAATTACTTTTTAAAATTTGTTCCTAATGTACATTTTTAACATATATCGTGCCGTCGTTTTACGGATTTCCTTATTCGATTAGATAACGTTATTTTTACGTATAGCACAAAAATTACAATGTAGTAATAGATACATGTGTCTTTGCATCACTAGTTATTTAACATTTTGGAAGAAGAAATAAAGAATCCATCCAGGTTTGTTAAGCAAAGCAAATACTCACTTTCATCAGATTATATGATCCTGTTTCAAAATAGCAAGTCGTGCGAATGTTCAATCATGCATTATATCCTATAAACTGGTATAGGTTAAGTAAAGACGCCAGGTTTGCTTACCAAGGTCAACCTTTACCGAATATTTCGTTGATCGTATGTATATACAGGGTGTCAATTTGAAAACGTACAATGTGTTATATCTCTGGATGCAAAATAGGTATTCAATATTTATAGAAAACTTTTCTAAATCATGAAGGGGGGATAGTCACGAGTCATACGGTAACCTTCTACATTAAATCCCTTAGGATCAAGGTACACCAACAAAATATTTTAAATGGTAACGCCCACCTTGTGATACCTCATGAAAAGCTCTAAGAAAGGCTATTCAATAGCAGCAACCATTTTTTCCGGTTCGTTTGGGAAAAATAAAAAAACAGAAATCGAAAGGTTCTGAACCAATTATTCTACTTAAAATTGCAAAATATTAGTTTTAATGTTCGAAATGATTTCCATTATTCTCTAGGCAATAGAAAAATCTACTACCAAATTCTCTCCGAACTGTTTGATAAGTTTGTTGTGGAATAGCTTGGAATTCCTCAACTACCTATTCCTTGTCGGAGTTTTGCGATGAATTGAAGCTGCGATTTTGAAAGCAATAGAATTTAAGAGACCCCGTAGAAAGAAGTTTAATGGGATCAAAATCTGGAGATCTTGGAGGTCATTCACTTTTACTCAAACGAGTCGGGGAAAAAATGTGTGCTATTATTGAATAACATTTTGTACAAACTTTTCAATGAGGTACCTGTCACAAAATGGGTGTTAGCATTTGCAATTTTTTTGTTGGGGTCAGAGCCTAAGAGATTAAATGAGAAAGGTTATCTCATGAGGGATGATAATTGCCTCTCCATGTTGTAGAAACGTTTTCTAGAAAAGTTCAATATCTATTTCACTTCCAGAGATATCACACATTGTACGCTTTCGCACTATCGCTCTGTATATTGTATGTATGTATATATTGTTTATTTATATTGCAGGAGTGTGTCACATTGATGAACTTCTCTACTTATTCAACTTTGACGCTATTTTCCCAAACTATAAGCCAAACGAATCAGATAGAAAGATAATGGATGTAATGACCACAATGTGGGCAAATTTTGCAAAAACTGGGTAATTTCAAACTTAACATAAATTATTGGTTCATGTTTCACGTTGATTTGTAGTAATCCCACTCCAGAACATGATCCATTGATTCCAAGTAAATGGAACCTGGTACAGAGTGACAAATTAGAATACTATTTTATTAAAACTGCCACTGACATGAAAATGTACGAGAACTTATACGGAGAAAGGGCGAAATTTTGGAGGAATCTCCCAATAGATCCCCGCAGAGATATAATTAGAGATGAAATCTAAAGTAATTGCAAGTATTAGAATGTAAAACAGCTTCATGATTGTTCTGTATACACTAGTTGACCAAATACATGAATTGTATAAAATGCACGATTTTATAAATTTCGTATTAGCTTTTTCATAAATTGGAAACAATATATTTAATTTTATTGTAGTATTATTGTTAATATAATGTCAAATAAGCAGTATGCTTATATTTGTGTGTATTTTTAGTTGGATGAAACAATAGCCCATCCTACTTCTTTCTTGAATTTGATGAACTGTAAATACAAATAAGAACCCACTAGGACATCTGGTATTTGAAGTATAATGGAGTAGGATGATCGTTTCTAATATTCATTCCCCGAATATACGCAAAAAATTTTTCAAGAACGTCTTGATTTAAACGAGACGAGATATTAGCCGGCCTCGGTGGGGCGCGGGATCGAACCTGGCTGAGGTCGACGAGATGTTTTCTAGTGAGGAAAAATCTCAAACTGCGCCTTCTGTCGGATAAGAAGTAAAGCCATAGGTCCCGTGCCACTACGATGTGTGACACGTTATAAATCACTACTGGAGTTGGAATTACCCCAGATAGGCAAAATTCTTAGTTAGGGTGTACAATGGGCCAAATGTGGCCTAAGTGCGTAGAGATGCTTGGAAAACCGCGTTCTAGATCTCGCTCTTTCAAAGCAAGCAAGCAAGCAAGGACATCTGGTTGTAGCACGAAAAAGCTACTGTCATTCATCTTGTATTTCAAGAAGATTGTGCAAATATCCTCTTTGCTTGTTTATGCGTTTTCCAGCTTTTGGTTGTACGTCCCCTTATGCTCTTATATCTCTTTCGACTTTGTACAGTTTTGATATTGTCATCCACTTACACTTGGGTTGACCTACATATCTTCTCTCCTCCGATGATCTCCAACTAATCGCTTTTCTACACCACTTGCATTGCTTTCTCTGTCTTCTTTTCCCACTACAAGTTGGCCAATAATTTCTTGTCTCCAGAATTTTCTATCTTCTCAATAGTCTTCTTGCAATTCTTTCGCTTCGATTATACTGAGATTGCGAGCGATATACTAACTTTGGTAAAGACAAGTAAGTACAACATAAAAATATAACAAAAGCTTTCGAACTTCCGCTATGTTTATTGTTGTGTTGTCTGTTTATGAAGCTATTCGTTCTTAAGGACATACAAGGATTGTTCATTAGAAACACGTTTGGAGACTGTTTATGAAGCTATTCGTTCTTAAGGACATACAAGGATTGTTCATTAGAAACACGTTTGGAGGCTGTTACAAAATTTATGTTAACTCAATTCAAACAAAAATCTCGATTAACATTAAGGCGCGAATCCCATTGTCGTACTAATCTATAGATTCCCTGATGGTAAAATTCTTGCGCCTGTTGACGAAACCATTCTCTAACGGTATTCGCTATCTCTTTAGCGATTGTTTTAATAGGTCGAAGATGGGAAGTCACTTGGAGATAAATGAGGATTGTCAGCCGGATGTTCTAACACTTCCCAGCACATAGGTGTATTCATGTCTTGAATTATGGAAGGGAGCATTATCATACAAAAGAATGGCACCGTTTATCAGTTTACCGGGACGTTTACGCTTGATGCTGACCCATAAAAGTTGTAAGGTGTCTGAGTATCGTTTAGCATGTATGTTGGCACGAGGCTCTTTAAAATTCAACAGCAATACACCTTGACAATCAAAAAATACGATTAACATTACTTTTCAAGCTGAAATTTGAGATCGGAATTGTTTGCCTTCGGAGAATCTGTATGCTTCCACTGCATGATCTGACGCATCGATTCCGGTTCAAAGTGATACCACTAAGATTCATCACCGACAACAATCCGGTGAAAAAAGGTATTGCCTTTTTCTTGTTAGTACATCAAAAGCTGTAGTGACAAAGCCGAACGGAAATTATTTTTGTTATCAGTAAGCAGCCGTGCAATCCACTGAGCAGCAACTGTGTGATAACCAACTGTATAAATAATGGAATGAACACTTCCTATACTGATGCTCATCGTTTCAGAAAGTTCTCTAACTATTTGCACGTAAATCAGTTTCGAGAAGCCTAACATTTCCATCTAAAGTTGCAACACGAACAAGTAAAATTTTTAGTTGCCTCTCCTCCTTGCCCAAATTTTCTACACCACAAAATCATTGTCCTGTGAGAATATCTATAGTCGCCACAGCCAGCTTTCACTCTTTCATGGATGTCTAGTACTTGATGTCCTTCGGCGGTTAAAAATTGAATAACAGCACGCATATTATCTTTGGACGGATTTTCTGTAGTAAACACCATTGTCGAACTCCATCAAAATGCATACAAAGGAGCAAACGCAAGGAAATTTAACAAACACCTCATTAATACGTCAGTAAACACTCAACAACCGCACGCAATGGTCATCATGATCGAGTTGCGCCTACGCGTCTCAAACATGTTTCTATTGCACAATCCTCGTACGTAAAAATAGTTAGCAGAAACGTAAGTAAATTTATGATAGGGAGTGTACTCCCAGCATGATAGTCTCCTGTACTAGTATTGTAATATAGTCCAATAAGTAAAATAAATAAGTGGACGCGACTGCCTCCCTGGACTTTCCCATACTGGAAACTGTTCATATCATCTTTATTCAACAGTAGAGTTATTTTCCTCAAAACGGTTGTTCAAGTGCTATCCTAAAATCTTGTCTCGTAACGAATAGACTTACAAGGCTTGTAAGAAGTCCCGCCAAATATCTGCGGTGCCCCTTAATTTCCTTTTAATATGCAACCAGGCATACTTCATTCTCTACTATATACGTCGCGCGGTTTTTAACTAGTACCGATCGCTATTGCTACCGAGGTAAAATTTTCTAAGTCCCTGGAAATTATATTTTGTAGGGCATAAAAAATCGATTTTTTTATTTTCGCGGAAAAAGATTCTTTGACGCAAACAAATAACAACCGTTAGAATAAAAAAA
>JABXWE010003741.1:0-11596 GCA_014611495.1 Limonius californicus
CGTTTTAAAAGATTAATTATATGTACCAGTTTTGTTTATAATTTTTGTAATTTTTTCTGATAAGTTGCCGAAATAAGGAAAAGATACGTATTTTATAATAATAAATATTATGTGACAAAACCTTCGTTAAATTATTAAAATTACAAATAAATAATATTTACTACAATCTACAACCCCAAGCAGGTAAACCAACGGATTAGGAGAAAGGTTTATCGCCCGCTGTGTAGCAACAGTGGTAGCAATAATCCATCTTTTACTTAGCATATTTGGCTGCATACTTTACAGAAAAACAAAACGCAAGCCCTCTGGTGGTAAAGCTTTGCGTAACCGTGGGTCCTACCGCCTTAAGTGACTTGAACGTGTTGTGTGTACTTATACAGGATTCCAGAACATATTGACCTAATCTTTGTAAATGTTACTTGGGGATTAATTTAATTGATGTTTTATTTGCCTCATTAAATTACCGTTGTTGCAATTGGTCTTATTATTTATTGTTACCCTACCTTTGTTAATTTTGTAGCGACTAATTAGGTAAGTGGAGAACTCGGGGTCCAGCTTACTCAATCTACATCTGAGTTAATGTTAGCGTATTTTTTTTACAAGCTGGTGGCGCCCTTTCCATGTGATTGACGAGGAGTTAATTACTTTATTTATTTGACTTTATTTGAGAACCGCCCATCTTCGATTGAGGTTCCGGGAGGCTGACATTAACCAACGTATTACTTATCTAATTTACAGGAATTTCCTTAGGAAATTATTTGCAGGCGTCATAAAATATTAAAGTTATTAGGTGGTAATGGAATAGAGGCACTGACAAATCTTTTCAATAAGATATATGATACTGGAACCATACCAACCGATTGGCTCAAATCTACATTTATTATGATACCACAACAAAATAATGCAACGAAATGCAGTAACTTTAGATCTATTAGCTTGATGAGTCACGCATTGAAGGTATTCCTGAGGGTGATACATAAAAGAGTCTATAGGAAAATGGAAGAAAAAGTCAGCGAGAACCAGTTTGGCTTTCGAAATGGACTGGGAACTAGAGAGGCCTTATTTAGCACACAAGTGCTGATACAGAGATGTCGAGATGTCAACTATGATGTCTATTTATGCTCGATTGATTTTGAAAAAGCCTTTGATAAGGTATGCCATGACAAAATGATACAGATACTAAAAACAACTTGCCTAGATGACAAGGATATACGTATCAAAGCTACATTGTACTGGCGTTAATCAGCAACGGTACGAGTCGAACAGGAAGTATCAGAGGAAATCTGTGTTAAAAAGGGAGTTCGCCAGGGGTGTACTCTGTCACCTCTAATTTTTAATCTGTACTCGGAAGCACTCGTCAAGCACTTATCGATTCAAACGAAGGAATAATCGTTAATGGAAAAAACATCAACAACATCAGGTACGCTGATGATACACTCATACTAACTAGCAGTGAAGAAGTTCTACAGAACCTAATGACAAAAATAAACAACACATGTGAAGATTTTGGCTTAAAGATTAACATAAATAAGACAAAGTATATGGTTATAAGTAAGCGAACCAACATTACAAACAATGGCATCACCATCAGTGGTACAAGGCTTGTGAAGACCAATAAACTCTTTTATCTCGGAGGTTTTATCAATGACCAATGGGACCCATCGGTCGAAATAAAGGTCCGAATAGAAAAAGCCAGGGCATCCTTCATCAAGTTCAAAAATGTATTAAGCAGCCGCGATATACCACTAAAACTAAGAATGAGAATGGTTCGCTGTTATGTCTTACCAGTATTGCTTTATGGAACGGAAGCATGGACATTCACGGAAGCTACATAAAAAAAATAAACGCCTTCGAAATGTGGGTATATCGGCGATTGTTGAGAATCAGCTGGGTGGATAGAGTCACTAACAACAGAGTCCTCGATATAATGAACAAAGAACTAGAAACACTAAAAACAGTTAAGAGAAGGAAGCTTGAATATTTTGGCCACGTTATGAGACATCCTGAAAAATATGAACTGTTGCATTTAATTATAGAAGAAAAAATCGAATGTAAACGTGAACCGGGTGCAAGAAGAACTTCCTGGTTGAAGAACTTAAGGAAATGATACGGAAAAACTACAATACAGCTGTCCCGAGGAGCGGCCAACAAGGCTATTATTCTGAACATGGTAGCCAACATGATGTTAACCAACGACCGTTAAACGGCCATGGTACCCGAAGAAGAAGAATAGACTCCTTCCACATAATTACGTAATGCGTTTCGGCGTTTGGAAAGACATTTGCGGCACTATGAACAGTTTTCCAAGCCAAAGGTGAGACAATGATATGTTACAACTGTAGTAGCTGAAGCGGCAGTCATCGAACAAGTAACTGGTAACACAATTGCCATTTCTGTTTACAATATAATCCACACTGGAATCGGCAAGCACACTTTCATAGAGTTGTAAGAAACTACAAAGATGAAACTTTCTATAACAGATAAACAGGTCCAGTTCATTCTTGGCCTCCACGTACCCCGGATTTGACTGCAGCAGATTTCCTTTTGTGGGGTACACTAGAAAACGACGTCTACGAAACTCTCGTAGAAACTTAGGACGATTTACGTGAAAGAATTATTGAATAATGTAGGTCAATCACCCAAGTAACTCATGTTGAAATTCTCTTCGGCGGCAGATTAACTAGGAGGGACGACATTTATTACGCCATTAATTATTATTTTTCGTTTGGTTTTTATTTCATTTATTTTTATTGATGACTGTATTGATATATCGACATATTTTTAGGTTATCTTAGCTTTCCCTGTGTTTGTTTTGTTTAAAATATAACAAATAAATATTGTAAATGTGCTTACTGCAAAACTGCATCTTATTTATTAGTGAATAGTTTCATTGTAGTTCCTTAGTACATTTTGAACAAATGTTGTAATTACGTACTCATAATTATAGTTTGAACCTTCTTTTGTTTTTAAAAATTTGTTATTATTAAGTTTAACCAATTGATTAAACACTCATAAGTTGAGATTCAACACTTTTTTCTGCGATTTTCAGATTTTTAAAACCGAGGTAGCTCGAAAAATAGTGGTCTTATGGAAAAATGGGAGAGGAACTTTTTGTTTAGTTTTTGTCGCATAACACCATCCCACAGTCCGTGTGCGCGAATTTCGAAACACCCTGTAGAATTATAATTACATGAAACATAATATATATTATTTTGCAATACCAAAGATGTAGGATGCCTTCAGTTTCACGGATGTGAACACTGAATTTGTTCTACATCCGACAAGAAGTGGACTATATCATCAGTGCATTTTTTTGTACGTCTAAGCCCTAAAGCTTAGCGCGCCGGCTTCGGTAGTCTAGTGGCTTTTGCCTTTAGATCCGAGGGTCGCGGGGTCGAACCTGGCCGAGGTCGGTGAAATTTTTTTAGCGGGGCAAAATCTGAAAGTGCGCCTTCTGTCGGATGAGAAGTAAAGCCGTACCTCCCGTGCCACTGCGATGTGTGACACGTTAAAAATCACTACTGGATTTGGAATTACCCCAGATAGACAAAATTCTTAGTTAGGGTGTACAATGGGCCATATGGCCTAAGTGCATAGAGATGTTTGGCAAACCGCGTCCTAGATCTCGCTCTTTCAAATCAATCAGTCAATAAAGGCTTAGCGCCTCTAGTGTAAAAACTTTAAAATTGTAGTGATAATGATACTTCGGAAAACCCCTAGTTTAATCACTCTACTTTTGTACTTCCTTTTTCATTACTAGCTGAGTTATGAATCGATATTTATGCAATAAAGTTATACTGTGTTGTTGTGCTTGTACATGGATGGTACATGTAGTACCGACATAACAACGTCAGGAGACTTCCTAAAGTACAGACACGATTTGACGTTTTAAACTGTCAGTAGTACCTATAGCAATAGTAATAGTTGTTACTTGAACTGCGTCTGTTAATGTCCATTATTAAAACCAAAGTTTTTAAGAGGTATACGTTATAATGTTCTTTGTTAATAGTTGTGAATACTTTTTTCCGATCCATGTCGTAATTTATAATGTAATAGATGGGATGAAAAAATTATTAACACTGGAATATTCGTATGTTACACTTTCGGAATGATATAATATAATTGTTTTCAATTTATACTTTACTTTTTCCACATAAATACGATTTTATTAAATTACTTCCTATTGTAAATGTTGTACACATTTCTGCTAGAACACGGAAATCAATATTCAAATCATGCCGCAATTTTTATTACTTTAATGTTGTATATACATTACAATTTAGTTCCTACTTTATTACATATATTCTTTCGGTACAGCATGAAATACAAAAACAGCTTCCTTAAAAACTACTAATTCATGAAACAATAACCCAATTATTCTAGTTACTAAATATTTATGTTATAGCAATTAGAACATGAAGAGAACACCTTTTATGAGGAGTCTTATATTATAGAACTGTAAGAAACTAGGTTTTCTTAGCCATTCCTTATGTGGATAATTATAGACAATAAAGCATGGCTTCGTCAATAAATTTGTTCAGTAAAGGATTTTCATCGAGCTTATCTATTTCTGCGTAGATTGCCTTTTTGAGTTCCTTTAAAGTATTTCGAGTGTACTCAAAACTACCGCACTTTTCAAGTATAGATAAGCATTTCTTTTTAAGCTCTACATCAGTTGTCCGCTCACGTAATATATCTATTTACAGTTAAGAAAAAATATTTATTTATGCTACCAGCTCAACCACTGGCATAACTCAATATGGATATGATTAAAAGGACGTTTTAAAAAGATTCACTGCCTTTAATGTGAGCAACAACAATAAAAAAATCTTATTTAGTTGTGAAAGGCATTTGAAAATTATCTATTGCAACTAAAAAGGATACTTTTTATTAGTTTTCCTTCTTTCGGGAAGTTATTAACATTTTACTGGCGTCCGCTTCTGCGTCGTAGAGAACGAACTCATCACTTTTTGTCCTATAGTGAATCCTAAACCTGTTTCTGAAAAAACAATTATGTTACTAATACTCGTACACAAAATCGATAATGCTACATACTTCTGTAAATCATTTGGAGATATTCTTCTTCGGTTGGACAAATATAGTTATCTCGCCAATATAGTTCCAATCCTTGACCTGCTATTACCTCCCTGACACTAGCCATGACCAGTTTACTAAACTGAAAGTGGAATCGAATTTATGACAATTTTAAGGTTTTTGAAACTATTTGAACGTTTTAATGAATAATTTAATTACTTCTCTATCATTTAACTGCTCTATCATACTGAGTACAAGGATGTAGAGAAAGTCTATTGAAAATATTGTTTTTGTAGTACCATATACTGAATGGGCAGTTGGAATACCCCGTCTCAGCTCGGAATGATCTTGAATGTCATCAAGTCTGTGAAAACATATTTTTGCAATAAAACATTTCCTTTCCTATTTCCTTTCGGTATAGTAAGGAAAAGTGTGTAATGCTGTTGTAAAATAATACAGATGATTGTTTAAACTTTCTATAAGAGATCAATACAATCAGGTCATTAAAAAAGTATTAAACACGGAAGGTTTTGCCTGATTTTCTTTCCGGGAACTGAGGTAATGTACTTGTTCGGCTTTAACAGTTCCTTCAAGAGAAGTGGATTAGGTTTGCACGAAAGTGCGTATGTTGAAATAATTCGTATATCTTACCTTATCCATGTCATCGCCATCTAAGCTCTGCGGGTAATGTAGAGAATTCCGAATTGGTGTCATATTTACGACCGACATTGTATTTAGCTGTTTAAAAATGTAAGTATTAGTAAGTACCGACAACACTGTTTTGGTTGCCGAGGTAGACTGTTGAAGCATTAACACTCAAGGCGTTCTTAGAAATTTTGTTTATGAATATACAGGGTGTAATATGAAGTGATGACATCATACTAGGGACATACTCTACAGCCACAATAAAAAGAAAACATATAAGCGCTTGTTCGGGAAAGCTCCCCGAAAGATACGAACAAATAAAGTTTCACAATAAAACGACATTTTTTCGAATAGCATTAGCTTAACATCAGTAATTAGAGCTGCTTTGGCATAAATTCTTAAAAATAAAGTGTTTCCAAAGATAATAACGTAGTTACAAACGAATAGTACAAAGATGTGCATCTTATGTATGGTTTGACCTCCGGAGATGGTGCCCGGTAATGAGAGACAGGTAATCGCGATCCTAACGTTGAAGATATTGTAGAAGATAATCCAGCAGCGAGTACAAGACAAATTGGAGGTATTTTAAATGTTAATTATTGATGGTTTAGGGCTGCCCTCATGAATATTACACCCTTACCATCTTCAAACTGTACAAGCCCTAAATCCAGTTGATTATCCAAATAGGCCACAGTCCTGTAGATGGTTGCGGCAACGTTCTGTACAGAATCCTAGTTTAAAACGTACAGATAACGATAAACTTCAAGTGCTTTTATCACTCATTGCTAGAACCGTATCAACGCCTGCTCGAATATTGGCACTTTCATTTGAATATATTTTGGTAAATATCTCCGTTATTTATTAACCGATTTTGATAAACCATTTTTTTTATTGTATTCAACATAAAGAAAGCTATCAGATGAGGTATCAGAAAGGGTACTTTGCTGTTTGAATTTTTAAAGTTGGAGTTGCTAGCGCTTACGGGCTGAGGGGTGGAGGGTTGAAAATTTCATCTCTAAATGATAATTTAAAAATAAAAATCTACGTGTCCAAGCAATTTATTGAAATATTTTTCTTAATGATTTTGTCGAATTTATCCGTTACTTTCGGGAGGCACTGTCTGAAATTGTGACTATTAGTTTAAACTAAAATATAAATTTCAATGAAATAAGGTAAGAAAGAATTAACACAGGATGTCATTACTTGATAATGCATATACAGGGTGGTTGATTTTTCATTACATATTATTAATTTCGTCAGAATGCAACTAATTTGGAAAAATTCCAAAATTAATCTTAATAATTTTACAGAATGTTGTGACTTGAAAAACATAAGACCAGTTTTTTGAAGTTTACTTTTTTTAATGCAAAGGTCTGTATTTTGTGGATATTTAAAAAGCACATTTATTTCTTAATGTGGTCCCGTTTTAATTTTTTCAGTTGGACCACGAACAATGTCATAATAGTAAGTAAAAGAAATTACCTAATTAGGCTTAGGAAATAAATTTTTAATTTAATTTTAATCAAAGGAAAGTTACATATATTGCACAATAACACATTGTTGTTGTTTGATAGGTAATCTGCCTTTGGCGCTTCGTAGCCAAATGTGATTTCTGTATGACGGTGCGTCATCGCATAATGCACAATTTCTGCAAACTTTCGCTGTAAAAATTTGGAAATAACAAGATTAGAAATAATGAGCCTTATTTATGACTTTCAAGATCACCTGATAGTTCAAAATTAGATTTTTCTTTAATATCGGCTTTTGCATCTGCGCTATGACGCCATCGTTAATGGTTTTTTATGGGACTCCATTCCCCCCTTGTTTTGACAGACCTCTTCACCAGTTAAATGGTGATATAAAAAAATCAGTAACCCATGTAACAATTTTGTTGAGAAAAATTTGCAAAAAGTAAACAAAAATTATTTTGATGAAAACATGAATATTTAAAAAAAATTACTTAGCGAAAATGTTCAAAATATCCACTAGTAGTCAGCTGGCATTGACTAGCACATCGTTTGTAAATACTTTGTATCTCACGCTTAATAATTTCCCTACTGATACTGAATTTCTATGAATATGAATAAATTAAAGTATTTTAAATCTTTACCCAACGTTTGGATTCTTATAGATGTAGTAATTGCAACTGCAATAAAGGTTTGCGATCAGTTATGGAATTATTTAGATTGTATGATTCAGCATTGTTCTATTATATTTTTGAGAATGCACTACTTTTTAATCTAACTGATCTACTGTTAAATAAGGAATATATATTCGAAACTTCCCAATTCATTTACGCTTGCAGCATTCCAGAAAAACTTTAGATTAGATTTACTTAAAATTTTAATTGCTAACTTATAGCGATCATAATAAGAAAATGTATAAATATTAAAATTTCATTGACGGTATACAACATGCATTTGTTGTATAATATGCAGTAGACACCATACTGAATTAACAACTACCGAAAAAATTTTTTTGAAAAAATTTTCTGTTTGTGGTATTGGATCCTATCCTGTTATACTAATGATTACTTAAAATATTTAATTAAAAAGAGCAAGAAAACTAATATTGCAATTATTATTATTCTTTAGCAGAATTATTAAAACTTATGAATTTTAAGCACAGACATATTTCACAAAAAAAATTATAAATAATATTTCTACCTGCTTATGGACAAAGTATCGCCACCACCAAATCGCTGGTCACTACCTGGAGCCCACCGCGTTTTCCCTTCTATACCCGCACGTGAATGAAACAAGCAACCGTTTTAAGAAGGGCTAAAGGCTTAAAACAATAGACTGCCACAATCTGCCTTCCTAACACGAATCCCTTTATAAATTAATAATATGTACATTTACAAATACAATTATTACTCCTTGTCATTTCTTAAGAAGATTTTTGTTTTTTCTATATATAAACTTAGAAAAGATATGTGGGTCAATATTCATCCTTTATTAGAAGCGTAAACATTTGAAAGTTTTTAATATTTTTACATATAGCTTTTTTAGAGATGCAAATATCACCTTCGCATTTTTTGAGTTGTAAAATTAACCTCCGCATCATATCATGCCAAATTAGTAGTAAACAAAAACTTTGCAATTATCATAGATTCATAAATTATATAAATGCTTGTTACAACTTGCTACTATAAAACGCATTTGCGAGACTGTCCCTTCTAATAGATGTAAGAACTACCCGTATCTCTTATTTACTCTCGACTTAAATAAATAAACGGAAGCATTTACATTATTCTCCACCTACCAATATTTATATAAATAATGAAGCTAATACTTTCAATTTGCAAATTTCATCACAACGCTATTCTTCTCTTCATCTTCTTCTCTTCTTTTTAGCCTGTTTGATTCAAATCCACTTTTAGACATAGGCCTTCCCTAACTCTTTCTACCTATTACGATTTTGTGCGATTTGGATCCAATTTAATCCAGCCGTTCGTTTGCAGTCGTCATACCGTCTCGATTCAACTATTTTGCGGTTCCATCTGTTTGTGTTTAGTTTTGAGGTGTTGGGCTATTTTTCTATTTCTCAGGATAAAGGACAATTTTCTGAACGCGATCCACCCACTTTTTATTCTTCTTTTTATTTCCTTCTTTTCGCTGTTTCTTCCTAGCTCTATTCTTTGGCCGAGATATATATATTCTTCTACTCTCTCAATTTGGGTGACTTCTACTCTAATTTCTGTTTCTGGACCGGGGTACATTATTTTAGTTTTTCCTAAATTCATCTTTAGTCCTACTTTATTTGATTCTCTGTTAAGATCGTTAATCATTTCTTGTAAATCGTGCATACTTTCTGAGGGAAGAATGATATCATCTGCATAGCGCAGGTTAGTTAGTTGCTCCCCGTTCACATTTATTCCCTTCCCTGACCATTCTACTTTCTTAAATATGTCTTCAAGCGCCACAGCATAGGCAAATAAACACTGTGTTTATTTGCCTATGGCCAGAGTGAAGAGTTCCGGAGATAGCGTAGCGCCCTGTCTTACTCCTCTTTTAAGCGGTACAGGGTCAGTTTAGCGTGTACGATATATGTTGCTGTGGCTTCTTCATTTAGTTGTTTTATAAGTTGTATGTATCTTTGATCTACTTGGCTGTTTGCTAATGTTCTATATATCGCCCAGTGTTCAGTACTGTCGAACGCCTTTTCATAGTCTATGAAGGCCATACATACGGGGAAACCATATACGTTAGATTTTTCCGTTATTAGTTTCTTTGTTAATAGGTGTTTCCTGATTCCGTAGTTTCTCCTAAATCCAGCTTGTTCTTGGGGTTGATAGTCATCTAATTTCCTTTCTAATCTATTAGTAATTATCTTGTTAGAAATTTGTACAGATGCGACAACAAACTGATTGGTCGATAGTTTTCAAGTTTTTTGGTTTCACCCTTTTTATATAGTAATATGACGTTTGAGTTTTTCCAGGTTTTGGGTATTTCTGTTGATTTTAAGCATATATTTAATAGCTTTATTATTTTTACTATTAGATTTTCGCCACCTTCTTTAATCATATCTATCGATATTTCGTCATCGTCTGTGGCGTTGTTAAGTTTGAAATCTTTCATAGTCCTTTTTACTTCTTCTATAATTATGTCGGGTTGTTCTTCGGATCCAACATTTTGTATTCTTCGAGTTTCTATGTTATTGTGTTCTACTTCTTGAGGTATTTTGGATTTATATAATTCCGCGTAAAACTCACTCTTCTACAATTTTTAAGATTTCATTTCTATCATGAGTTACTATACCATCTTTATTACGTAGTGCGTATGTTTCTTTCTTTCCCATTCTTTGCTTGAGTATTTTGATTCCCTGGTTTTTCTCTATTACTTCATTAACTTGTTTTTCTTGAGTTTGCAATTTATGTTCTCTTATACCTTTTCTTATTTCTTTATTTACTTTTTTAAATTCTTCCGTTGTTCTTTTATTTTTCTTCGCTAGTCGTCTTGGCTTTTCCATCAACATCTTGGTTGTCTCATTAATAACAATTTTGTTTTTTTTGCGTGGTATAAATTTCTTTAATTCTTTTATCGAAGTATTTATTATCGTTGTTATTTTAGTATGTACTTCATCTAGTGTGAGTTTTTCGTCATCAATATCAGCGGTAGCTAATTTGTTGTCAATTATTTCTCTCTATATCTTGCCTTCCCTTTTTATTTCTTCTGCTGTTAGTATATTTGAACTTCTTCTAATTAATTGCTTTCTTACTAATTTTTGTCAATGATTAGTACAGCTCTTACAAGTCTATGGTCAGTATCCGTGTTAAATAAGTTTAACACGCTAACATCATGTATTTTTTGTTTTTTATCTGTTGGTATGTAGTCTATTTCGTTTTTTGTATTTCCGGTTGGTGATAATCAGGTCCATTTTCGATCAGGTTGTTTTTCAAAGAAAGAGTTCATAGCATACAATTTATATTTGCTCAGTTTGAAGTTCAGTAACGTATCTCCTACTTCATATCTTCGGTCGATTCCAAATTTTTGTGTATATTCTTCATAGGGTTCTTGTTTTTTGCCTAATTTAGCATTAAAGTCCCCCATTACGATGTTCCAATGTGTGGAGTCAGTTTGCATGGCTGTTTCTAAATGTTTATAGAATGATTCCACGTCCTCTTCTATTCGCCACCTGGGGAGGCGCCCCACAGTGGTTTAGAATGCTACCTTTTTGGAAAAAACTCTATAACTTTTGAATGGCAAAAGATTTTTTCAAAATTTTTTTTTCAGTTAGTAGGAATATGCTAAGGCTATGTAAATGTTGTTCAGAAATGTGATACAAATTACAACAATTATTTATAAACAACAATTGTGTGAAATACCACTTGATTACCCAGAATTTAAGACTTTGAAACTGATAACCTGAATGATGTGGGAAAAAACCAATAAAGTTTCATACTGATTTTATTAAT
>JABXWE010003742.1:0-50488 GCA_014611495.1 Limonius californicus
AGATATGCCCATGAAGACTGGATCACGATGGAGACAACATTATGGACCAGGACTTTCTTTGACAAAAAAAAAAGACGGGAAATCTCCGCCGTTGTACGGGATTATCACGCAGCGGCTTAAAGGAAACTGTCATGGGGTTGAAGGCTTCTAATCCGACACAGGTCGAAAGAATAATTTCAGTGAATTGTTTTTACAAAAAGCTGACACTCGGCTAATATTTTAAATACGACACAAGTCGAAGATCATTTTGCCTAAGGCAAAAAACAACACGATATACTAATATAGAAAAGGAGCTGCCAACAACTCCTTTTCCAAAAACCGCGTGCGTTCACTTCATGAGGCTAGCGCTCACTTTTACCTTCCCTTATTTTGTCATCAGCGCCGACATGGTAACGAGCAACTGGGTCGAGCGAAGGTGTTAAATCGACTGACGAAAGAACGAAACGCGAACCGCCAACAGCTGGAATATTTCATCATATTGCGAAATATGATGCAAGAATTCTAGAACAAAAGCTCCCACGTGGAACATCCGGTCATTCTGCCAACAAAGGGTTCTAAGAACTGTTTTCGATCGGCATATCCAGACTAAACAAGCGGAACAATCGGAACCTTTCGGAAGTTTCGCAAAAGTAGCCTCCCATAAATTAATCTTTGGAAATAATAATAATAGCAATTAACTTAAGAGCCGCAATTAAAATAGGACTTTGATTCCTATGAAGTGTCAATATCAAATGAACATAACAATCCTCCAGTATTGGGAGGTATTTTGTGGAGTTTAATATTCTAGAGTGGACATTCCTTGAGCAGGTATGCAAGCCCATTGCATATCATCGGTTGAATGCCTAAGTACTGAAGTACAAATTTTGTTTTGATGATGTATTTATTGCTGGTACTGTTATTGATTTGCTACTATCAGTTTTTGTCACTACTTTAAAGTCTAGTTGTGATGTTTTCCGGCAACCGCTTTTTTTTTCGGAAACTCAAGATTAATAAAATGCTAGAAATTTTGATACGAAAGTAATTCTATCGAAAACTAGGATATGGTTCCGCACAGATCCTACCCAATTAGATGTTCAATACGACGAACCAGTTAAATAGGTTTCTTGCTTTCAATATCTGGGTGCGCAATATCATATGCGACAGAGATCGAATGAAGCACACACCTAGCTTAAATATTCGCAACGCATTGCTCTTCCTACACTCTCGTACTTGGCTTATCAGACAGGCAAATCCATCGAAACTAGGACCGTTAGGTGGACGTAAGAGACGAGAAATTAAAAGAAACGAAAACATTAGGAACAAGTACAGACAGAAAGTGCCAACGGCATAATAGCTTACTTACAGCGAAAAGTATAAAGCAATCACACAAGGAATGTCAAGAATTCTACGAAATTCTCGGAATATCGAGCACAGAGAAGTATTGTGGAACTGTTCAAAAATATATGGAACGGATAGCTATTGAAACAAGTGTAAGACCTGAACCGTATAGTTGAAGATGGGGATTATAGAGAAGATTGTAGACAAGCAACAGCCATGGTAAAATATAAAGATTTTTTAAACTAGCTAAATGTAATCAATTTCTGGTAAAAGTATTTGAAATTGATACTATGGTATGTTGTAGTTTAAACATTAGAAAGGCGAATAGCAGTTCACTACTTAGTGTAATGATATTCAGAAAAGGTATTTGTTATACGGTGCTTTAAATTGGGTAGATATTATCATTGACAAGTGATTTTATAAACATTAAAGAGAAATTGCATTTTCTACTTCAGGTTTCCTCAGAGTTTTTAAAAATGTAGCATTGTTTACTCATATTTGCATTTAATTGAATTGGAACCGGTCGCTTCAAAATTGAAGAGAACAGTTAATCAATCTAAAGAGATTTTCAGAAGTTACTGGTGTAATTTCCTACTCACCGTGTTTTATATAAAGTCAAAAGCCCTCAATTTGAAAGCAGAAGAAAGTAAAAATAAGCACTTTATTTGAAAGTAATCTCCTTATTTTTTTCCAATACTGTTACAAATAACTTCTTTTCAGTACTTATTTGATTTTCATTAACTACCGAAGTTGCTTTGCTGAAAATAACCAATATTGTGCGATAACGAATGAAAACGTAAAAATGTGGGTCAATTTAAATTGAAACCGTTTTTGGTTTAGACAGGAAGCACGATAAATTTGACAATTTCCTGCGTTTCCATTCTTGATAACTTTTACTGAGCGAAATGAATATTGTATGATTACCGCTTTTCAAATTATGGTGAAGTATAAAAAATTCAAGTGAGAAAATGGTTTGATTATGAAGGATTTTTTTTATACATTTGCCTTGGCCTAAGTTATCCACTTAAAGGTAAATATGGTATTATGTATGTAATTTAGGAGCCGACCTTGAATGTTGTTTTTGATATTCTTGAATATAATCGTTTCCCTTGAAATGAATACATATATTTGTTTATTGATGATACGTCTATAACTACACGTCTTGACCAAAATAACTTAGCTTATTTCTTATTTATTACAGGTAAAATACTTTCTGCGGTCACATAAATGTTAATTGAAAGTTCTTTTTATTCCTAATATAAAGTTTCAGTTATATTGTGGACATTTCTACGAAATTAACTTTAAAGTACATAATTCTCAAATATCATAAATAATTAATACTATCATAATTAGTCAAAATTAATATACACTGTGTCTATAAAGTAACCCCCCCCCAACTAATTTTTGAACGACTTGATATTTTACCACAAAATTTGGTGTGCTTTAATGGGAAGTTAAATATTATTTTTTAGCCCATGATTAAATTTTCTATCATTTAAAATGGCGGCTGGGCGCCTGCCTTACATTTTCATAAGTTTCTGGAGTGATATTTCTGCAAACTTCTGTCCAGTTCTTCAATTGTTTCTGGACGGGTTCTGTACACTTTTGATTTCAGATATCCCCATAGAAAAAAATCTAAGGGGGTTAAATCTGGGGACTGAGCCGGCCATTTCACAGGCCCCCGCCTACCAATCCATTTTCCAGGAAAATGTCCGTTGAGGAAGTCAGAAACAGGCATTTTTAGACGAAATAATGAACTAAATTTACAATAACGTAGATATTTTTAAGTGAAAATGCCAACCGAATTTACACTTGACAGTTGTAGTTAAGATTAGCTTATAAATGACAACAAACAGCAAAAAAACAAATGAAAAAGTGGACTACCTACTTGATAAAAAAAATCCAGAAACAATTGAAGAACTGGAGCAACGCATTACAGAAGTTTGCAGAAATATCACTCCAGAAACTTATGAAAATGTAAGGCAGGAATTTCATAACCGACTTTTTATGTGCCAAGAAGTGAATTGTGAACATTTTGAACACTTAAGTTCATTTCTTTTTGCTGTAATTCTTAGCTTTTTTAAATAGACTTCTTTATCTTCAAACATTTGTAATTTTGTGCTGGCTGAATATTTTTCTCTGAAACTCTAGGATCAGACGCAGAATTAAAAGAACTTTCAAATGAGGTGTCACTCGACCCCCCTTTCTATTTAAAATAAAAATTCAAAATGGCGCCCAGCCGCCATTTTAAACGATAGAAAATTTAATCATGGGCTAAAAAATAATATTTAATTTCCCATTAAAGCACACCAAATATTGTGGTAAAATATCAAGTCGTTCAAAAATTAGTTGGGGGGGGGGTTACTTTATAGACACAGTGTATATTTTTAATTAAAAAGTGTAAAATTATACTCAATACTACAATTCGATTTCCAGACGTCAACGGTTGACTTGGTAACAAACTTATCTTCATAGGTATTCCTCAGCCAAATTTGTTTTAGATAGTTAAGTTCCTCAGTTCCTACTGAAGATGGCAATTTAGTTGCCGAAATACATATTTAGGTGTTTTTAATACCCTGGTGGTAAGGGATTTTCTTAAAGTTTTACTTACGGGATGTAACCGAAGTCAATTTCTAGCTAGGTCGACCCCTCAACCTATTAAGAAAGTGCTCATAAACTTTTATATAGGAAAGTCTCCTGACAATGATACAGAGTGTTTAAGTATTCGCGTTTGAAGAAAGTTTAGTTTATATTTAATTATTATATTATATTGTTTGTTGTTATATAAAATTTAACCAAGTAATAGATTGGCCCAAGTGGAATTCAATGGTACTATTCATTTTTCAAAAATCATTTTGTTTATTTTTTTGAATTAATAAATAAAATAAAATTTTGTTTGAGAACTGCTGATGATACATAGAAAATGCATTGAAGGTGTAGAAGGTTATTACCTAATTGTAAAGTAAATCTAAGGTGGCAAACACGTAAAATCTTGTCTTGCTTGTGATAACAACAACAGACTGAATAGAAATTACTGACCTACCTAATAGTAATGGTTTGTGGCAGGTGATAAGAAATTTTTTGGCACTTCTATCTTACTTTCCTTTGCATAACATGTCTTTAAACTCAAATTTTTGTTATTATCCTGCGGTACTCAAACAATTTTGGGTCAAATTTTCAATTATTATTTTCTCATGCCTTAAGGGTCCCATTGCCAAAGAAATGTTTTTTCTAGTTTGTATATATTGTAATCTACCATCCAATTTAATAAGAAAACATTATTTTTGCATTTAGAATTACGTATTTATTATAGTTCCATAACTTCATTAAATAGTTTTACAGAGCATGGCTTTTTAAATGATACTACGAAACGTGTACAATAAAAAAAAGATACATACATAGTTGTTCTGGTTTCATAAATTACTTATTTAGGTATTTGTTTATCTTTCATTATCTGAACACATCTTGTTTCCAATCTACTCTTTGGTATATAGATGTTCCCAAATATGTTAAGGAAAAAATACGAGTAGAGAACTCATCCCTTACCAATTTTCTTACAAATGCCATGGAAGGGTGATAATGATTTTAATGCACTTCGGTGGGTTATAGTAAGTTGGGCGGCCATTTCCTTTTCAACCTTTTCGCTAAATTTGGAGGGTCGGTCAGTTCCAGGACATATCTGTTTTAATTCGTTGATGATGTAGTGCTGCTAATTCGTGAATATCTTATGTGGCGAAAGGAATCGTTATGAAGCGTTACATTGGAAACACACCAGAGTGCATTGGCTATGGCTATGCAAGACCTTTGCTTGAAATGGTTGAATAGTTTTGGTGTTGAAGGCTTGGTACTTCCCCACAATTATATTTTGTACGTCGTTATAGCTTCAATTGTATGTACGCTTATACACCAGAATTTTGTTTTTCAGTGATTACTTAGATGAACCGTTTAGGAGGCAGTAACTGAATAACTCAGAGCAAGAAACAGATAGCGCAGTTCACAAAACAATACCGATAAACTTGTTTATAGTAGATTGAGATTGTTATACGAGGTAGAACCAAACAATATCTGGAATTGCACTGGTGTGTTCGTACACGAGGAGATATGGCAACCGCGCTGCACCGGTGTGTACGTGGCGGCCTCGCACACCAAGATTGATAGTTAGCTTAGTTCGAAGTGGCAGCCTTTAAATTGTAGTCGTGTTCCACGTGTTTGGCAGAATGTCGCAATTTGAACAATTCATGCGTCAGATAGGCAAAACGGCAGCTAAAACGCTCCACGTACAAGGTACAAGTGTACGGGGAGAATTATCTGAAGAAACCCTTTGTGTACGAGTGTTTTAAGCGGTTCAAAGAGGAACAGGAGTCGGTTGAAGACGAGCCGCCCATTGGGAGACCGTTCGCATCGGTGAAAAGGGACATGATTACCAAGGTTCATGACATTGACCACAGAAATAGTGCCTTGGTTGGAAACTGCACCATGATGACGCCTCCGGCAATAAAGCGTTAGCAGTTCAGGAGTTCCTGGCAGGGAAACAAATCCGTAGTCGCTTTACTCACCCGACCTGGCACCTGCTGACTTTTACTGGCTATTACTATCAACGTGGGGCTTCCAAGGTGAACGTTTTCCGACAGTGGATGACATCGAAGGCAAATGCCACTACTGCTTTGCGGTCCGTACCAAAGGATGAGTAGCAGCAGTGCTACCTGCGATGGTAAGGCCACTGGGCAATTGTGTTTGTGCGCCAACCGGGAAACATGATTTGTATTCGTCCTGTAGGTGAATACCGGGAATTTTTTGATATTACATCGTATATTTTTTTGGATAGAACCAGCAATTAGTGCTGTTTTGTCATGTTTACAATAGTATGAGGGATATTTTTTAATTAAGTAATAAGCTGGTAAAAATTAACAAGAGTAATGAAAACATATTTCATATAGGCAGAAATTAGATACATTCTTAACCTACTTCCCTATATAGTCGCCATTGAGACACTTATATCGTTGCGTTAACTTTTGTATAAATTCGTCATAGGAGGTTGCCACCGCAGTTAATTCGTCATACATTTTTGCAACTCGTTTATGGGTCTCAAAAGTTGGCATGGAGGGGGATAACACCCGATGACAGCATGTCTCTTGTTTTGTTTGGTATTACCCTTCATAGGCACAATATTCTTCTGCCTTGAAAATCATCCCAGGTTCTATAAAATTAGTCAACAAGACTTCCCTACGGTACCAAAACACACCTTACCATGAGCTGTTGGTCAATGTTTGTTTGACTCTTTTGTTACGACATGTTTAAGCTATATTCTATGGTCTTGTTTTCCGTCGAAATTTCGTCCAACAAGTCTTTTTCGTAATATCGTTGCAAAACCGTTAAAGCGGACGCCATTTATTAAGACTTGCGGATGTTTGTGAAACGGTTTAGGTTCTACCAGCATAAAATATGTGATATGTTAGTTTTCTTGTCAATGTCTCATAAAGAGCTGATGCCGAAATTTGGGGAAAGCTCAGAAATTGTAAACCGACGGTGGTCCCGCACCATTTTGTTAACTTGTTCCACAAGATCGTCAGAAGCCATAAACTTTCTTCCCAGACCTTCCCCATCATTAGCATTAATGTGTTCTTCTTGAAACGTTCGGCATCATTTTTGTACATCATTGTCTCTCATCCATATTGGAAAAACCGAATCACAGAACGAACTTCGCATTTGGCGGGAGCGGTGATTGTATTAGGCATGTTTATATGCTTACCACATAAAAGTAACTGAATAGAATGATTAACTGATTGAAATGCAAATAGATGACAAGGGACTCACTGTACACCAAGTCGGTGATATAATAACTTTTTTTCAGCAGATTATTGGAACTTAATAAAAAAAAGGCTTCGTAGTATCTAGTATGGTTACGAAGATTTAATAAGTTTTTAAAATGGTTGACAAAATCATGCACACTTATTTTAAGGATTTATAAATGTAGATTCCAATTTTAAAGTACAGTCGCTTGCAGTCTTATTAACTTTCAGCTTTCAATGCGCTGATATTGATTGGTCCAATAAAAAATATAGGAAGATTTTATTGTTTCATTTTACATGAAGAAACTTTATCAAAGTGACAATAATAAATTTAGACAAAAGAGTCTTTGTCGTACCTGTGCGTTACTGTTTAAGTTTAACGTAATTTTTACCTTCTACTAAAAATGTTCATATTCACCAAGTAGAAGTAGGGATGCTACCGGATTATAGTAAAAACTAAATTAAAACAGCAACAAATAAATGACAAAGTTATATTTAATTTAGTAAATGTTAAAAATTGCCTCCATCTATCAACACACCGTTTCAAACTTGTTTTAAAAACGATCTTAGTACTCCAGCAAGCATGTCAGGTGTAATTGATGTACCCACTGCAGTTATTAGATAGTTTATTGTTATTTGTAGCACAATACACGTCGAGATTCTTCGTTTTCCGTATAAAACTGTACTAATTCCTCGCATTTAGTGGTTTTCTACAGCCGAAATCAGGTTATGTTATTGCAATTTATAAGCATCAAAAAACGCATTATTAGCAGTTTATAAGCACAAAAAACATATTATTAGTAGTTTAATGCTATTTCTAGCTCAATACACGTCGAGATTCTTCGTTTTCCGTATAAAACTGTACTAATTCCTTGCATTTAGTGGTTTTCTATAGCCGAAATCAGGTTACATTATTGCAAATTCTAAACATCAAACAACACCGATTTTGTAAGTCGTGCTCATGTACTACCGGAGTTCGATGTACTATTTCCTTAATAGTATCCTAAAGAAAAGTCTAGTGAAGTGATATAGTAACGTCCTGGTGGTCGTGGATGCACAGCTTCTCTTGTAATGCAATTTCTTCCAAATATATTATTTAAGTAATTCCTAACAATTGAACTGTTGCGACCAGGACAGCCATCATGTTGGATATAAAGTTTTTGTTGTATATTGAGTTTTACAGCTTCCAGTAACCCGGTTAAAATGCTTGATAGGAAGTCTAAGTAAAGTTGTCCAGTCTACCTTTAATGCAACGCCAAACAGAAAAACTAAATCTTTTAAAAGGAATAACACGTACCTATTCAGTGCGGCTTATCTTGTGCGTAATAGTGCCTATTATGCCTAAATATTCACTTTATCATTGTTCGAGAATTTCGCCTCGTTGCTGGAAAACACACAGTTTAAAAAGTTTCATTCAAAAAAAAAGGAATAATAAATTGCTATCACCTCAGAGGGATATTTTTATGCAGTTTGTGGACTAAAGTAATACAGTTGCTTTCTGAGTTTTTCTAACTGAAGTTCTAATAATATCTCCATTTAGATCTTCTTGACTTGCATGCTGGTTCTCATCCGCTGCCTCTTATTCTGTAGTTTATTTCCATGTTGTTCAACGTTTTAAACCTACATCTTTTGTAATTTACAAATTTGCTTTCGGTAGAGAAGTTTTAAAGCGATTAAATATTTTTTCAAGAGGGGTTCTTCCAGTTGCTTGTATTATATATGTATGTTGGGTTGCGGTAACCACTTTTAAGGGGTGACAAATCAGCTGGTTCACCCTCTTTTAATACGTTCGGTAGCAAATGTTTGGGGATATACATTTATGAGACTGTTACATTATTTTGAGGTCAGTTCCATATTTAGGACACGTATTTCAGCAACACCCTGTATTTTATAATACAGTTATGTACATATGCGATTGCCCTTTGCACATCAGATTCTGCTGAGAGATTTTGTGACCTCTGTTCAGTTGGTGGATAACAATAGTACAAAGCAAACCCAGAGCTTTGGATGGATTTCCAACCGTAGCAAGCTTACTGTTGCCAATACAGCTTTCAGATATATAAAGTTTTCACTGCTGAATATACCGCGATATATTTGAAAAGAAAGAAGCACATGCTTAGCTAAATTTGGCTGTTGAATTGAATCCCTTTCATTACGCTCGGAATTAGGCACGCATCTACCTGAGTTCATGTTTGTAAGTCGTCCTGAATGTGCAAATTAAAGAATGTAATTTGCAACAATCTGGAAGGTTGCGGATATATTTTTATTTTTCTCAACCTTCATACTATATATAGTTATTAAAACGATGGTCATCATTTTGCAACAGGACATTACCTAAAGTGTTTTCTATTTTTTTGCAAATTAAAGTTTTATTTTAAGAAGTATTTTAACTGGTGGTTATTAGAAGATAATTATTAGTTCGAAGAAATTTGCAAGGAACATATTTTTTTGGAATTTGTACGTATTCTAATTATGATGTTTAAAGGCTATTATGTAATTTAAGGTTAGCATGAAGTATAATACTGGTCTCGAAAATTCAAGAAATTATAGCCTCTTTAGGTTTAAATATTCGGTGAAAAATTCTTAGATTTATTTTAAGGTCCTCTACTATAACATCGCAGGTTCAACGCTGACGATTAGCTTTTACTACAGTGCGTTTCTGCAGATTTTCACTTATATTTTTTTATCCAAATCAGAGCAGAAGTTTTGAAAATATCGGCCACTCTCTACACAGGCACGAACACGGTAACAAATACCTACAGACAGACATGTAGAAACCATGGTTCTGAGTTCCTAGAGATTTAACACGGATTTTCCGTTGAAACTTCCTTACACCCCTAGAATGGGAATACATGACTTCGATTTTTAGAAAGATTTACTATAAATTAACCAATTTTGGATGGGTACCACTTTAGTATTATCAAAAAAATTTTATATTACACAAGACTATTTCCTCTAAATACTCATTGGATGGTAATAATAAAGTTCCTGCTTTTATGTATAAGACCATAAAATTTAATATCATTTCCAGGTTTTTTCATTTCGAAATACAAATAGTTCAAAAATTCATCAACACATTTTAGCAAGAAATATTATTCAGAAGTTGGAAAATAGGCCAAAAAGATGCTTCGATTATATAAAGACCTTCTATAACATTGCAGTTTCAAATGGTTCAATAGATTTCAAAAATAAAGTGTAAATAAAAATTAGAACATTCGTTTCTGAAATACTGGTGGTTACATATGTACACACATACACACGGACTGTCACCATATTGTTTAAGTCCCTAGTGGTCCAAAATTAATAGTTATGATAGAATTTCAGAAGCAAATTGTTCCACGAAAATAATACTTTCCTCATGGGAAGTCAATAATATATTATTTGAAGTTTCTTAGAATTTATTATATTTTTCCGATGAATGACGATGAATTGATTTTGATGATGATGATGATGATGATGATGGCACTGCATGGCAAACTTCAATATTAACAACATAATAAAATAAAAATTTCATGGATGAATAATAATGCCATTGATTATTGCTCCGCCCTATCACTGTCATTGTAGATTTTGGGAGGGTGAGCTACCTAACGCGCACTTGAGCCACAAAGGTGGGCTTATTGTGCTGCCTCCCCAGCAGCTCCCCAATTTGGGTATCACCCAAGCCATCCAATCCTTGAACCTACTTGAGGACATCAGCAACTAGGATGTTGCTGATTTTGGCCATATCAGGCCCAACATGGATCCTCTGATCGTTGCGAGAGCTGGACGGTTACAAAGGACGTGTTCGTTATCCCTGTTGCATCCTCGACAGTTTGGGCTGTCCGCCAGTCGCATCCTGTGCATGTGTTGTTTTAGGACGCAGTATCCAGATAAGATACCTACAACTAGTCGCAGGTTCTTTCGGGACAGTTGCACACAAAATGTGGCTGTCTTTGGAAAGGGTGCACTAATAGCAGCCACTGCATGACGACGACTTTTGGTGTTTACCCATCTTCGTGTGAAGTTTTTTAGGGTCTCTTGGTATAGCATAAAGCTTAATGTCCTTAGGGATATAGTGATAACGGGTTCTGGTCCCCAAATAGGTTGTTCGGAGGCCAGCCTCGCAATTTCATTAGGCTCCTCATTGCTGTAGTTTCCGTCATGTCTTTTCGCCCATATATATGTAAAAGAAATAACATTTTCTTTTGAGATATCGTCGAGAGCTTCACGGTACTGCAGTACCACTCTTGAGGTAGTTTTGTAACTACCCAGGGCTAGTAAAGCGCCTCTGCTGTCACTATCATCTGTCCTGCGGTGCCTGTCGAATTGCCTTTGTACCATGCATTATTCCCACTCGGCTTGGAAGATAGTAGCAATTTTGCCTAGTGGTATAGTGTGGCGTAGGTTAAGGTCATCGGCGCAGACTCCATCACTCGTTCCGTGCCTTATTTTAGATCCGTCGGTAAAGATGGATATATCCATATGCTGGGTAGGCTCAGCATTGGCATAAACACTGAAGTGTTTATTGAAGGCATATTGTGAAGGGAGGTAGTCTACCATTGCGTCTTGGAGAGGGGTCTTCACGACTGCGTCATCCAGGATGCGGGTATGTCTGCCTCCCCTGCTTGCTGAGTACCACACACCCTTATGGCGCAGCCTTAAACCCGTCCTCAAAGCTACTTCCTCCACGAAAAGGTCGAGTGGTGGAAGGCATAAGATCACCTCTAAGGCGGCCGTAGGGGTCGAACGTGTAGCACTTGCAGAACTAAGACAGGCAAAACGTTGTACATGTCCTAGTTTGGTTGTTGCCGTAACTTGTCTGACTCTGGGCCACCAGACAAGTGCTCCATAACATAGCGTAGGTCTAATCACGGCAGTATACAGCCACAAGGTAATTCTGGGAGAGAGTCCCCAGGATTAACATATAGCACGGCAACACTGCCAGAACGCCATGCATGCTTCTTCAGTTTTAGCTTTCAAATGTTTCTTCCAATTCAGCTGTTTGTCAAAAATAACTCCCAGGTATCTGACCTATGTGAAAAGCTGGGAGAAGTGTCAAATAGTAAAGGTGTACGTAAGGGTACAACCTTCCTTTTCTTTGTGAAGAGGACCATTTCTGTCTTCAAGGGATTGGCGAGGGACTGATCACTACACCATTTTTCCATTATTTGGAGAGCCGATAACCCTGTCTGGTGGACAGCCTTTCATCACAACACCTCTAATAGAGTTGTCTTCTATATTAAATTGTACTGCACTCATCGTAAGCCTGTGCTTTATACACTCACAGAGAGTAGGTGGAACTCCATATCTACGTTAGGTAGAGTTAATATTTTTAAAGGAAGCCTTGTTAAAGGCTCCTTCAATATCAATGAAAACTCCCAGAGTATTATCTAGCGATCTCTCAATTCAATTCACTATAGCATGTAGTGCCGATTCAGTAGATCTCCCTGGGATGTAAGCATGTTGGTTCAGGTGCAGTCGGTGTGAAACAAGTACCTTCTCCCTGATTTCTGTCACAAAGTCTCTCAAGCGACATTAGTAAAAAGGATGTAAGACTAATGGGACGATATGATTTGGCCAGCCAGTAATCGGTACCCCCTGGTTTAGGTATAAAATCTATCTTCACTTTTCTCCAGCTCTCCGGTATATACTCGTATCTAAACGCGATACATGCCCGGTAGATGCGCACCGGGTGAGCATGCATCAAGTCCCGTCCCCATTGTGATAAGACTGGAAAGACACCGTACACTCCTGGCGACTTGGAGAAAGAAAAGAATTTATAACCCAGGTTATTTTCTCATCCCACACGACCTGGTCCGTCACTTTCCAATTCTCCTCGGTGGGAGGTGGGGCGTCGGGCCTCGGCAATACATGGTCAGGGGTCGCAATACAGCCTGAGAAATGTGTTGGAATTAACACTTGCCCTGTCTCTTCGGGTTTGGTTGTAAAGGAACCATCCCCTTGATTGAGACAGTCTGGTTGTTGATTGGGGTCCTTAGACAGTATCCTTTGTAGTCTAGCCGCTGCGGTAGTAGTTTCTATGGAACTGGAAAGAGTTTTCCGAAATTCCTTCTGCCTCGAGCGAATTTCTTTTTTGAATATTCGTTTTTGGTCTTTGTATGCCTCCCAGTCACTTTTTTGCTCTCCCCTATCATGCGTTAAGGTAGAATGTGCTCACAGAATACTATTCAAGTAAAAATATAAACAACTGTGGTAAAGTGTGAACGGTAAGAACGATCTTAGATGTGTTCAGGTAATGGCCATTTGTCATTTTAGTATCATAATTTTCATAATTCGCACATCACACAACTCAACTATAATTTATTTGTTTATTGTTTCCGGCTATATATGTTTGAAATTCTTGTGTATATTTTAAAAATAATAATAATGAAAATTTTAATATTATTTATTTGAGCTATATACCTACTTTGACATTTTATATGTCATTTTCAAGAGCAAGTATGAATATTGTAAACATTTGTAGTTAGGGAAACAGGACACTGGATCCTGATTTCGAACTTTACTCAGGTCTGCTATTCCAAGACTTCCAATAACGGGGAATTTATGAGATCAATTTGCTGATTCATTAAAGGTGTATTTGTTAGAGTGTGTTTTTGAATTTGAAAGGCTTCGAGTATATCCAATTTACGTTTATCATTACAAAAGTGTAAAAATGTAATTATATTATTTGATGCCATTGCATGATTGTGTTCTAATAAATGTTTAGGGTAATTAGATTTTTATGGCTGTTTGCGTTTATATGAGCGCATGTGTTCTTTGTATCTGATATCAAAATTTCTAATTGTCTGTCCTATGTATACAGAATTACATATTGAATTGAATTTATAATTAGCTGATTGCAACAAATTGTTATTCGTACCTTTTGGATTGAATGAGGCGTTGAAAGTGTGTTTTGTTGTTTTATAACTTACTTTAAATGTACTTGATTTGATTCTAATTTTAGCAATTTTCTCTGATATATCACGGAAATATGGAATTGAAATATATTTAACATTGTCAGAGTGGTCTTCTGAATATATTTTTTGAATTGATAATTTATAATCTTCCTTTTTTATTAGTATGTCAACCAGTTCTGTTTTCTATGTATCAATGACCTATAGGCTGCTAATTTATGTGTTTTATGGTGACATGAGTCCTGTGGTATTGTGATATCTGTTTGTGTAGGATTTCTATAGATAGAGTATTCGAGTTTGTTTTAAGAATTAATTTCTATGTTTAACTTTAAATAATTAATACATATACTATAGGCCTTTTAGATACAAAAACATACCTTTAATGAATGAGCAAATTGAGCTCATAAATTCCCCGCTATTAGAAGTTTTGGAATGGAAAACCAGAGTCGAGTTGCAATCAAGATCCAGTGTCCTGTTTCCCTATTTAACTACAAATGTTTACAATATTCATACTTGCTTTTAAAATTGTGATTATTATTATTTTTAAAATATAATTTTTTGTAAATGTACTTTTCATTAAAAGTAGGCCTTATTGTTAAATCCGATATTATGGATAAATAGATGGGTAGAACGTTTATACCCAGTCTATTTACTGTAAATTGTTTGAATATTTGAAAAAGTTTTAACTGGAATTTCCAGATGAATGTTTTTAATATGATAAAATTCATTTTGTTTTAACATATTCACAACCATAACTTCGCCAAACTAGTAAAATGTTCAGAAAAAAGGGAATATACCAGTTACATAATATTCATTACGTTTTCTTCGCCCTTCGTACAATTGTATTTCAAATGAAAAAGAGGAGCACTTTAATTTGTTTTACATTCTTTTCCTCGGCATGCAATTTAAAATTGCTATTTTTAGCCGGAACATTTTATTGCATAGTTTTTTTAAAGCATATTCACTTACCAAAGAAAGAACGGGAGCCAGCAGGCCAGAAACGCAGAGACTATTATTCCTAACGTCCTCGCCGCTTTCCGTTCCCTTTTCATTTTGCTACTGGTTCCTGGATCGGATTTGGCTACTTCTGTGACATCGATAGAGGACTGTCTCAAGGATGTCAATCCTGTTGAAATTCCATTGATCTGGAGGTGCTTGTTGAGCAATGCAGCGGCCACTTTACTTCTGTAAAGCAAATACATAAATTACAACTTTCAATATCGACGAAAGCTTGCTGGAAATTCAAAGGTTACTTTAAGGTACGACCCTGTCTTCTTACGAGCTACTTTAATAGAATTTTTCGGTTGACAGTTTTTGCGGACTTTGGAGATATGCACACCTGGGCTTCTTTAACATTTACTTTTGTTCTATAGGGAGGATGGGCTTTATTACATAACTACATTTATTATTTAACTTTCCCGAAGGGTTTTGCTTCTAAATTTGAGTACGATATCTGTGTAGAATTTTCTAAGTTGATGATAATCTTCCTGGCTTAAAGTTACTTCGCGAAAAATCTTTCACAAATAAAGCTTCGGAAATATTGATGTTTCAATATGTACTCCATTTTGTGTGTCAACAGTCATAGCCGTGTGGCTTCTACTGTATTTTAATAAAAAATCCATCTCCTTGATATATGTCTTTAATATGAAATCTATTTCTGGTATATGAGGAAGTTCTCAGACAATTTTTTATTGAGACTCGCAAAATGAAGCTCCGACATCACGCACAATTCGTTTCAATAGCGCTACGGAAAGTAACGCTGTTTTTATTAAATAAAATATCAATTTTGAACGTGTGCGTGTGTCCTCGTGAGGGAATTCTACAAATATGCGACAACCTATAGTCCTCTTTTCTAAATAACAGCGCCTTGAAAGGTGCGTTAAAAATATCGGCAATAGTTTTGAAGTGCAATAATGTAATGCACGTCAGGAAATTGTAAAGTTCCTGAAATTTCAGAGACGTTATGTAAGTTGACAGGACGTGATCTTGTACCCTTTAGACTATTAATCATGCAGAGTGGTTTTTAATCAAAATGTCTCGCCTCGTTGCCGTAGTACACGACACAGAGGATTATCTTAAACTTGCTCCATTATGTGTATTTTGGTCTTGGCAATTCTGTGAGTATGAATTACGATCTTAAATGCAAATTATTACCGTGTTATGTCATGTAGGTGCATGTAACCTATAAATTTATCATAAATTAATGATACTTTACTGTACTTAGTCGTTAATTATGTTTGAATGTCTAGCGCATTTAAGGTGGAAGTAAATTACGATTTAATCAATACGTAATGTAAAGTAAATGACGTAATGTAATTAATCAAACATACAAATTATGTATTTGTATGAAATCGTATTTTATTGTCGTAGATAACGAAGAATAGTTTTCTATTCGACTTCTCAGTACAGAATATTTTTAAGATAAACGCTATAAGAATAATTTTCCGAATCAATAAATAAATACAATATTACTAATAATTTTAACAGTTTCTTATTTTAATTGTGAGGATATAAGAAACAACTTAAGACGAAATAAAACTAAATATGCTGCAACGTGTTTTAAACACGTTGAAATACATAACTAACTGATAAATGAAATTAAAATTGCGTTAATTACTAATTATATCATTTTTACTCATTAGTTAATTTGAATTTTCAGGCAGTAAGTCAAAAAGTAGTGGATATATTTCCTAGATGTAAAAGAGATGTACTGTTGAACCAACATCTAATTATCGCATTTTTCTTATGCTCTAATTAAAAGCTCCCTTTAACTATTTTGACATAGTTCTGCAATTTTGAAAAAACGTTTTAGTATTGTCCTCGGCTGACGAAAAGGCATGAGGGGGCGGAAGTAACACGATTTCACTTCTTACTAGAAAACGAATAGGAATGAGCCTGCTATCTAGTATTACAAAATTATTAACGAAAATACTAGCACTACGAGTTGTTAATACAGTAGGAATATGGGAGAAGCAACAAGGTTTCCGAAACAATCGATCCACTATAGATGGAATATTTATAATCAAGCAGCTAATGGAGAATAGTATATTTTTCAACCAGTGTAGAATGACAGCTATTATTCACAAGGATGAAAATCATCCGAGTGAATAATAGCTATTCTACACGAGTAGGAGACTATACTTTCTCTACGACTATTTCGTAGGAAGTTACAATTTTTGGTCCGAATCAGTATAATAAAAATTTTGCTTTAGGTGGACGTATGTTGGTTCACTAGCCACAACCATTTTACGCCGTGTACCCCATTGTGTAGATACTGTTTCTGCGATTTCTTCGGCAGTAAATTAATACACGTCGTTTTCGCGGTTTCCGTTATTTCTGGTGGCGAACACATTTCAGCGTTTTCACTGTCTGAATTATTCATACCTAGTTCTTACTGTTTTTACGAATACGAAAATTTAAAACTGTTTTTGACAGTTACTTCAAAAACAAGTGGGAGATCCCAAGCGCTAACACGCCATGCCCACTAGCTTCCGGTTCCGCAATTTATCGTTGGATTCTGATACAGAATCCCACGACCCACTGAAATAGAGAACAGAATCCAACGGAAATGGAGAATATCTATCATTCTTCAACTAAAAAGGTATATGTAACGAATACATTATATTATAGTCATAGAGAAATTAATTGAATTTCATAAACCTTCATTTATATGTTTTGTAGACTTTGTCCAAGCATTCGACCGCGTAAAATTAAGCGATGTAGTTGAAATTCTGAAAAAACAGAAAGTAGAAGAATCGATAATTCATATAGTAGAAGAACTAAATTCCAACAATACAACGATGGCAAAAGCGCACAATAAACTACTCCTATATACCCGTAGCAGTAGGCATAAGACAAGGCGATAGTTTGAGACCGATATTATTCGACTCTGTAATGGACGAAACTATAAATAGTGTAAAGAAAACAACCTTGGGATATAGAATAGGACGTAGCACTAGTCAAATAGTTTGATTTGCAGACGACGTAGCGTTGATGGCAGACAACGACGATAATCTCCAGAAAATGCTTCATCACTAAACAAAACAGCTAAACATTATAATATGAAGATAGCAACAGAGGAAACTAAAGCGAAGGTCGTAGCAAAAGAACCAGTACGCTGCAAGTTAATGGTAGAAGATAAAATCATCCAACAAGTGAGAAAATTTAAATATCTGGGATTAGACATAACAAGTAACAGGAATATAGTTGAAGAAGCGAATTCACAAGCAAAGAAGGTGACGTGGATATCAGGACAACTACTAGACGTAACATGGCGAAACAGATACATGAATATTGACAGTAAAACTAGAATCTTAAATCCTGTGTGAGGCCCATATTCACCTATGGGGCTGAGGCGAAATGCGAAACGAATAATACGAAGCCGGTCTAACGAACAACAGAGATGAAGGCTTAAGAATGATAACTGGAACAAGCCTTAGACAAATAATTAGAAACACACAAATAAGGGAAGACTGTGGAGTGACTGATGGGGGGGGGGATGGGTTCGAGATAGACGAAGACGCTGGAGGAATCACGTCGAACGCAGGGACAATGAAACACTCGCCAAAATATCAATGATGGGCAAACCAGACATCAGACGGCCTCAGGGCAAACCATAAAAAAGACGGAAGGACAGCTGGGTATCAATCTCCACAGAGGACCAGTAGAGGGACAGTAGGCAGTAACAGGAAAAAGTGCTACTTTAAGATGAAGAAGAAGACTAGGAATCATAAATAGTAAATAAACTTGTAGCGTCTACTACCTGCTTTGAAAGCATATATTAGTGTAACCGGGATGAAGAAACATAAGCATTAATATTTTAGTTGTAATAGTATAAAATAATTTCGTAAGAAAGTGCATATTCAAATATCATACATCAAAAATTAAAAAAATATAGATTATAAAAACAATCGCTCAAATCCAATCTTGTTGTTGTTATCACTTTTAAATTATTTCGTACTGTAATTTAGTGCAGAATACTCTCATTGCTGAACAAAAGTTTTTGTGCAGAATTGTAATGCAGCGATTCCAGAGTCAAGTAAGCGAATTTTCTCAGAAGGACATAATATGGCATTTCTGTCCCATACCATCTCGCCAACCGATTGCAATAACAGTAGAAGTAAAGATAACAAACAACTGTTAGATGTAACAGCTTACGAAATATCTTGTATAACTAATGTACAGAATTAACAGAAATCGAGATTGAAGTATCTTCTGACGAGAAAGTTTTTTGAAATAATTTCTATATTAAATACGAATGATATTAATTGACATTTCTTTTTCTCATTCATTCATACTACCGTTCCCCCTCCCCCGGGACCACTTTCGCATCACTTCAGGAGAGTGAGGGCTTCCCTTACTACACTACACTAAACATTCATGCAACATGCACCCTAAACTTAACTAAGCAAAATGCGGTCGACCCAGCTGAGATTCGAACGCCCCAGCGGATCGACTACATTTCGCTGTAACCTCGAGTGGCAACGCGTTCCCGCACTAGACCACCGAGGCCCCGGTCTTAACTGACCTGTGATTTATTTAGTGCTGAATTTCAAACAATGCGTAATATTGTCTATAAACATATCAAACAATAACAAGCATTAGTAAATAGTCGCTCGCATAGCCAAACACTGCTGCTGCGGATCAAACAGTAAAGCAACGCAGGCTTGGGTCATTACTAGAATGAGTGACCCGTTTAATAGTACAAGGGAGCACGTGTAAGCCGTCGGTGCCGGCTACCATTACGGTGTTTGTCGTAAGATTAAATCGTAGGCACTAGCCAAGTACTACTGCGGGCATACGACATATTATTATTATTATTATTATTATTAATAGTAGAATATTTGTCCCACTAGGATAAGTAAAAATTATTCATTGAAAAACGATTGACTTGTAACCGATTTGTAGCAGACCATTCAATAAAATTATAACACATTTATTTTAAGTGGAATTTATACATTTCAAAGAATGGACTACGTACTTATCCTTTAAAAATGCTATATCAATCCCCAATAACTACATTTATGTTATTATATTAATTATAATTAATTATATTAATATTATTGCAGTTGACTTAAAACTTCATTTGTAAATCACCCTGTAAATATTTGTTGTCGTAGAATCGACTTCACATTTACCTCATAGGTAACAATTTTTATGTAAATGTTATTTTTCGTACGGTATTCAAGAAAATTCTTTTTAAAATCACAGGTGCGTGTATTCCGTAGTTTACAACCTAAAAACTTAAATTGTATGCAAATGTTATTACGTCTATCCTGTGGACCGCGGTAGAGTAGTGGCCGCAGCGTTATTCTACCAAAGTCGCTCAGGTTCTAATCCTGACTACTGCACTTTCCCTGAGTGTTTGTGGTGTCTGGGGCATGAGGTTTTTCAAGGGTGGGGCATGTTAGACCTGTGAATAGCACGAAATGTGCTGAGCCGGGATAAGCTGGGTGGGATGGGAATCTTGGAGTTGCCAAAGGCAAAACTTGGTTATTATTTGTTAAAAAGCATCAATTAAAATGTGGGGCGTTGCCTACGGGTTTGTCTACTAATCCTTAATTGGCGTAGAATGTTTTTTTTATTAGTTTATAGTGCTTCGACTACATTGGTCATTAGCACTTAATCTGCTGTACAATTATAAATCGTATAGGGTAAGATACATTAAAAGCAAGTATAATATTTATAATAAATCTATTTTCTTGATCCTTTGGAATAACTGAATGATCGATAAGGTAGTTTTGAACGCTTCCTCCATAGTTGTTTCCTTAAGTTTTTATATTTCTCACAATGAAATAGTATGTGGTCGATGGTTATTGCCGTGTCACATGAACCACAGTAAGGACGTTCGGGTTTTTCCAGTGTGTTCGTATTGGAGCGGTTTTGGAAATACCTAGAGTATCCTCTAAGGCTTCCAGAATGATTGTCTTTAAAGTTAGTTTCTTGTATACAAAATAAATCGGGAGAGTGGTCTGCTAATAATAGTTTGATGTTTGCAAAACGGGCATAAAATCCGTTTACATTCCATTGGGTGATGGTGAATTTAGAAAATAGAGTGAGTTGAGTAAGTGGAGCTTCCATCAGATTCAACAGATACGGTTTGTCCTTGGAATAGTTTGTTTTTTATCCGGGTAAAACGGCTTTTCATACTTTTATTTTTCAGATATGGGTAGAGAATAGTCAACATATTTACGAACCCTTCAATGTCAGTAGTGTAACCTAGAGCTACACTGTAAGGATCAGTTGCGCTATAGCTATTTTCCACAGGGACCTCGGTGGTCTAGTGCGAGAACACACTGTCCACTGGAGGCCACAGCAAATGCAGTCGCTCCGTTGGGGCGATCGAATCCCGACTGGAGCGACCGCATTCGCTTAGTTAAGTTTAGGGTGCATGTGGTATGAATGTTTAGTGTGTAAGGGACGCCCGCAACCCCTGAAGTAATGCGAAAGCGGTTCCGGGGGGCGGGCGGTAGTATGAATGTGTGAGAAAAAAATGGGTATTTTCCATAATACTTTTGAAAAGGTCATAAGGTAAGGGATAGTTTTGGTTGTTGTCGTTGATTTGATTTTCTAGGGGTTTTAGGTGTTCTTCAAGATTTTGTGCTATGTTGGAATTAGTTGAGGATAACTTACACCTGTCTTTTTAAGCTTTTGTTAGGTATTTGTTCATCAAGTGGTGTTGTATTAGACACAGGGCGTTCTTTAACGCTATTGTTTAGATCATCTGTAGTAGAGAAAGAACGAGAGTTCTGGAGCCTCCCGAGGTCACCTCCACCAACCACTTTCAAGGTTAGTCTATTTTAATGTCATGGTCACTTGCGTCAAGGTCAGACCACTTTAAAATATTATGGTCAGGCTATTATTATAGTAGCTTTCAAATGTTAAGGTCAAACTTATTAATAAAAATAATAATAATAACTACAGTTAAATATTAGTAAAGGATTAAAGCTGTTTAATAGCTTTTGTCAGAGCATTTCAGGTAAAAACGCGATCATGCAAAATTAGACAGTATGCTGACATCTTTTTTGGAACATTTGCATTTGGTCTTTGGTATTATCGATGGTACCGGGGCATAGCGATGCCAGATGTCGGGTTTGTTTGTATAAATAACAAGAAGTCGGGTTATCTGATAAGAAAATTCTGTATGAAGAGTCCTCATGTTGTATGAGAATGGTATCTGGGATTCCTCGGCAATCTTCAGACACATAAATTTGACGGCGAAAACTTAAAATGTAAGGGAATCCCTCATCTCCGAGGCCGGCGCGAAGAAATGACATTGGTGATACTAATTTTACACCTTTTTGTTTAAGAGTATTTTCAATAACCTCATGTGGTATAGTTGGGGAGCCATTTGAAAGAACGATTCCTTTTGCTGGGGTTACCCTTACCAGTCGCCGCAGCTTTAATCTGTGCGAGCCGACTTCAATTTCGTTGCATGTTAGTGTGATAAAGCGATCAACTATTTCCTTGCTTGAAAAGTAGATATACCACCGGCTATTGGAAATTTTGGAGGCGAAACGTATATGATTAGGATTAATGATTTTTGTTCCCCATTTAATGTAGTGTAGTTGTGATAAACCATCAACCATGTCAATAATTATACCTTGATTTTTTGGGGGGTTTGCAGCGTGATGCGTACTGACAACAGCAGAAAAAGTAGATTGGGTAGGCGTTAAGGTAGATAAAGTTTGGTGAATGATATGACAGGTAGGGCATGTCCCCGTTGTCACTCGCCCACAAGAAATTATAACAATCCACAAAGCACTTTCGGATACAACCTTCACGTGTGAAAGCAGAAACGAAACTTGCGTAATATGTTGAATTGTAGCATATTTGTAGAAGACCAACGAAATTACATACATTTATATTAGGAAAATTTATACCTCGGGAAGGACGTATGTTTGCATAACTATCAGGAAAATTATGTTAAATTATGTACTTATCCTTTAAAATACAATATCAGTTTCTATTAAGTAAACTTCTGTTATGAAGATATTTAGGTACTCGATTTAAAAATTCATTTTTAAATCCCTCACATATAATATATTTCGTCATAGAATGGGCTTCACATTCCCCTTAAAAATAAGAAAAATTATAATTATTATTTTTCGTACTGTATTCAAAAAATGTTTGTTAAACACACAAGGGCTTGTATTTTACATTCCACAACTCAAAAACTGAAAATGTTTGTAAATGATATTTGCTCTGTTCTAGTTAAGAAAATTATATAATCTTTCATGAGCATTTTATTCCTTGAAATACCTTACCTAAACTATTAAAACAAGCCAAAGGAATGAAACGCGTTATACAATACAAGGTGTTTTATTACAAGCTTCAATAAAACAAAATCAGGGGAAAATGAATAGGAAATCGCGACTACGAGGCATTATTTTGGTAGGTGCGTGTCAAAACAATGCCCACAACTTAGTTATTATTTTTTAAGAAAATACCTAATCGAACGTGGGCCGTAGCCTACGGGTTCAATTACTATTCTTTAATTGGCGAAAGCTATGAAATGTTTTCTAGGTTTGTGAATTTATGTTACATGGTTTGTAATATTTTCAATGCCTTTTTATAAACTAAAAATTTATAACTAATTATAATGCAGTAGGAATTATTTGTTATTTGTTTTACTTCGTTGATCATAATTATATTACTTATTATTTAGACTAAACTTTGGCTATTATTGTTTTGGTAGTGACTCGGGGTTGGCAGTATTGTTAGATAGATTAGTTTTTGCCATTCGTGTTACTTTTTTTTATCAAAATATCTAATTACATTCAATTCTTAAGAGACTTTAGAGAGTCGTTTTTCCAGATACATAATAATCAGAATACCATGGCCAATCAAGACAAAAAATCAGTGGACTTTCATTCTAATACTACAACTAATTATGTAAAACTTTCTACCCAAAAGAGTTTAGAGGTCTGTACATGTTAAAGGCTTTCTGTTTTTTGCTAGCGCCTGCGATTTTCTTTACAATGAATTTCGCTTTATATTACATCCAGATTCCAGATTTTTTTGAGAGAATAAGAGAGCCGGAGAGGAAGGCCAAGTAAATCGGCTTGCATTCGTTCAGGAGGATCAGAAGTATGATATTGGCAGAAATGACCATAAGTATCAAAATTGAACTTGTTTTCCTGGAAAACTTTGTAAATGACTTCCAATACTTTGATTTCATTATCCGACCGGTAGTAATTCGTTATATAAACAGTTTCGGTCAAACTTTTTTTTATACAAGACGGCGTAGGTCTGAGTTGTTGAAGCTGTTCTTATTGTGACAGAAATTGGTATTATGAAATGGTTGCCAATTCGTTCGACTTGAATACCAGTATTAACATAAAGTAGGAACTCTCCAGGTGTTTACGAGACCATCAGTATTTAATACCTTCAACACACACTGAATATGGCTACTCGTTGCCAAGGGATATTGAATAGTAGAGAAGGCCATACTTCATACTAATACTCATGTGTATCATTTTTAATAGTTGGTATTCATCATCTCTTTGCTTTACAGTCTGACTCGAAACTGTTTACTTATTAACTTAAACATGTTAATATACTATCTTAAATGGTCTGTGGAAAAGCTACTAGTTCTGATTTTTATATAATAGTGTGCAACTCATTCACACGTGCTCACCATAATTAAATCAATTCTCATAACATTTGGTGTCGCCTAGATGAGCTTAACTAGTGTAGAATAAATTGTAGGTGTCCGACCGCTTATAGACTTGATAACAGCTAAAAGAGACAGGAAGAAGATACTCAACGACGTAAGGGTGTATCGACAAGCGGAATGTGAATTCTACTACTTAATGCTAGTAAGGAGGTTTATATTGATCGAATGAGAAAGACAAGAGAATATACAGAAAGAAGATGGCGAGTACATCAAAAAAATTAAGTAACACATACGCAAAACTGTATTGAAAAGATAAGAAAGCAGTTATAAAACAGGTTAAGGATAAACTTGGATGCAAATGATATTGAACAACACTATTTAAGAATCTAGAATATATATACAGCAAACAGCAAATGAATTCCGCCAATATTATTTACATTTTTAAAACATGTTACATTCGTTTGATTTTGCCGCTTCTTACGGATTAAAGTTTTATTTTATTGGCCGCTCCATAGTCGATTACTATTCGATTATTTTTAAAGGTTAAGTTATGGGAGGTCACCTTTTCGAAACCTCTGAAAGGGAACACTGAGAAGGATGTTTAGTCTACATGTTGATTGAAAACAGTTCTTAGAGTTCTTTGTCTGCAGAACGGCCCTGAAATTCCTATGCTCCCCCGGAAGTTTCACGTGTTAATTCGTTCTAGAATTCGTGCCACATACTTCGTAATACGTTCGGCTGCTGTATATTCGGGTCGTGTTTTTCGGCTGTCGACTTAAGATCTCCCTTCGACCCGGTTGCTTGTTAAGACTTCAGCGCCGACGATAAGTTCTGAAAGTGAGTAAGCCTAAACTTCTGAAGAGGAACGTACGTGGTTTTGAGCCGGAGTTTTTGACAGCGCATCTGCTAAATTAAGTTACCGCATCGCTTTTCTCGCCTGGGGGCAGAATATTCTCGACATTGCGTCGGATTAAATACTAGCAGAGTATTGCGCTTTAGCAAAGACAATTTAGTGAAAATGTTTTCTGGGACTGTGTAGGATTACAGCCATTAACCCCGTGACTCCGTTTACTAAGTCGTTGCAACGTTATAATCTCGTACAGCTGCGAAGATTATGTTCCTGACAACAAGAATACTCGAAATTTCCCGTTTTCCGAAGAAAGTCTTGGCGATTGCTGTATCGCTATCGTGATCCAGCCTTCAGGGGCGTGCCTGCGATTTTTGTCTGCTTCCCAAGGTCCTAAGAACACCCCAAATTGTGCCTCTCTCTTTCTACTCCCTACCTGAAGAAAACTAAGACAAAAAGTATTAATTGTGCTGCTGTGCAAACTTGTTCCGAGATTAATTTTATTGGTTTAAAGTTCTCAACCCTTTTCTTGATGTAACGCAAAGCGATCTTCAGTCGCCAGTTGCTATTATTTGTTAATTGTAAAGTGTAATTAATTTTTGTAAAGTCGAACGTTGCTGGTTGCGTAGATCTGTGTATTCAGTAAAGTAAATTTCGTAAGCCAGTGGTAGCAAGCTTTTTGGTTTGGGCACCCCAATTCCCTTTTGTCCAACTACAGTTATTACCATTTTGATTGTAAGTTCTTTTTTTACTATGTGTGGTACCAATTTCAAACAGTAGAGTTATATTTGTCTTAAAATTCATCATATCTTTTATTTCTGTGTATTGTGCATGAACTTTGTAAGCATTATATACAGGAGGAGGCACAATAAAGGTGAGTTATTTTTAATAAAAATGCTGATAATATCAGATACAGGAAAGATAAAGGTAGTGTAGAATATAAAATCATGCAGGGAAAATGGACGATACGATCACTACATAGAACTATCTGGAAGAAACGAAAAAATATTTATATTTCAAACGGTAATGGAAATTATAACGACATCTGAATGAGAAATGTGGTCGATTACAAATTATTAGTTCGGGACAATATAAGAACGGTTAAGTTAGGTTACATGAGAGGATGATTCCAATATACTCGAAGAGACAATATAGAAACGCAGATAAAGTGACAAGAAATCAAAATAACATCAGTCACTAGGAGATTAGAAAACAGGGCACTACGATGGTACAGACACGTTGAGAGATTCGAAGCAGGAAGATGACCAAAGAACATCCTCAATTGATGACGGTGGGGTAGGAGAAAAAGAGGAAGACCACCCGTCAAATGGAAGATCTGCAGAACATAACGATTGAAAAGTGATTAAATGTAGACAAGACGTATAATTATGGAGCAAGAGCGCATCATTAAAATGTGAGCATTACCTACTAATTTTTTTAATATGTTCGTTTTAATTATTTTAAGGGAATAATAATTTATAGAAAGGCTCGTCCGGAAAACAATTTTTTTGAACTAATATTAAATTGTGAAAACATTAAATTCTTCGCAATTCTTTCTATGACAGGAAGCTAATGAGGTTTCATTAATACTCGGAGATGGGATTTCTGTCACAGGTTCAACGGTGACTGTTCCGGTTAAACCACTGTGATAAAAATCTGTGACTTTGTCACCGGATGTGATACAATAGTAACTATCAAATATTGTTGTGTTAATCGTTCCTGTTCATTCAGGGTTTTATCACCGATCAGCAACACACAGCACTCGACTTTAAGGCGTCTAATATGGTTACTGGATTCGTAGGTGCGTTGGTATGTTATTATATTATATTTAGCCGCATCGGTTTGGAGTAGTACTTTCGAACTTTATCCTACGTGCTGCTGTATTATGGGAAGCTTCTGGTATATTATCTGAACCAGTCGCATTTCTACTGTTAGTGACAATTACTGTCACGGCTTTTTTTGTGACGCCGGTTATAGCCAGTTCCAATGACAAGCAAACAGCTGTCACAAAATCACAGGTTGTAAATTAACTGTCATACACCCGATTTCGTTTTAAGCAAATATCATATTTTATTCGTAATTACTTAAGAGTATCGTGTTCAATATTAGAAGCTTGGAGGCATATAGAACAATATTTAAATTTGAATGTGAAGGTCGAATAACTGATTTAAAATTGTTATTGGAATGTATACCCACCGCATTTAGGAATTATAGTTTGCCGATTCTAGTGCTATTTCAGGTTAATATATAAGATTGTTTTCTTTTCGTAATAGAGCACCAATATAATTAGTTTTAACACTAATTGAAACGAGTAAAGTTTGATTGATTTGAATCTTATGTTTTATACATCACACATTCTTATTACACAAAGTAGATAATGAGTTTTTTCGAGAGTACCCTATTCTGCTTGAAATGTGCAGACAAAATACTATTTTGTCGTTGATTTGGTAGTTTTCGCGGTAGTCTCAAATTCACAATTCAGTTAGAAATTTCATATTCCAGTTGTATTACGCTGTACTTTACTTTAAATATAAAAATAAAATCGCTAAGGATCCTATCAAGTCATACATGTTTTTGGAAAATTATTTTTCCTAATTTTTAAGAAAAGGCAGAAGTGGAACCCTTAGATTTAAAAACACCGTGATTTTCCTTTAATAAAATATTGTAAGAATAGTAAAATAATATATATTAAATTGCTGTTGCGTATAGTTTTTCCTAATCATGATAATTATTTAGTAAATTTTTAATCTAAGAGAATTTACATTAGAGGTTACATCATCGCTGCTTGATTTAATTATAAAAGTTGAAGTAGCATCTGTACACGTATTTGTAGAAGCTTGTTAATTATTAATGGTTTATTATTTTAGCACATATGTTGGTAACTCGTATAGTGAAGTTTATTTATTCCAGTTTCATACTGATTGTATAACACTATGAACGACAACAAAACCAAAAGAATAAATGAACAGTACAAAAATGTAATTTATGTGGCATGATCCCGTACCGTAAGCTGTAAAGGTATTGTTCAAGCGATTTCAATGGTCTGGGAATCCGCATCACTGCATAATATAGCAGTAGAGACGGTTACTACGGCAACAGACCACGCATGGTTGGATTTGTGATGCGTGTCTGAAAACGCTTCAGTTTTATTCAAGTCTGTTTGGCAAACCGGAGCTGCGGTAGTTGGGAAATAAGGAGGATATTGGGTGGTTGTGTAAAATATTCTGTCAGAAAGTTTCTCTGCTTTAAAATAATAAAGTAAATTTACTTTCAAAAGAATATTTTCGAGGACGACTTCGTCTTCAACGAGTCACTTATCTTTTAGAGATTTTAGAGAACCTCCCCCTGCGATATAGACATAAATGACCTACAGCTTAATGTGGGCTCCCAAGCACAGGAATTGCTAATACTCCTAATCCAGTCTATAATTACCTTGCGAGGAAAAGCGGCAGTTAAGAATTTGGCGTTACGGTGCTGGAATTTGAAAATCAGATCTATAACATAGACGTCTAAAGCGTTCACCTCTTGCTCAGGGTCGCATTGATAAGTGTAAAAGCTGAACTGAAACGGAAATGTGCTGTTTATCTATATGTTAGTGCTAAAGCTTCGATTTCAGTTAATGCATGATGAAACCCGCTACTTCATTGATTAACTAGCTGGGTCAGTTGGAGTAGTGAAGAGGTTAAACAGTCGTCTGGATAGAGAACACATTGACTAGATAATATATATGACTGGTTTAAGTACTTAATAATAAAATAGTGGTATGGCATATTACAGTAGTTTATTATGGTCTGTCTAGGTAGAGTTTTAAATAAACCATAGAATCATTACCGCACATACGTAGGTGTTTCATACTTTACATATGCTACAGTTAATGAATAGTTTTCCTCGTTAAAAGAATAATTTGAATTTTCTACAATATTTTAATTCATTGGGTCGGATATTCCCTGGAATTCCTAGTTAAATCACAGATTAACGGATTTCAAATTGTAGAAGTAATATAGATATTATTTTCGGATGTTTATTGATAATTCACGCTCTGTATCGGCAGGGACCTCGATGGGGCAGTGCAAACAAGCGCTGTCAGTCGAGGGTACAGTGAAATGCGGTTCGGTCGGCCGGGGGATCGGACCCCGGCTGAGGCGATAATCTTATTTCACTTAGTTAAGTTTAGGGTGCATGTTGCATGAATGTTTAGTATGTAAGAGACGCTCGCACCCCCCTGAAGAAATATGCAAAAGCGGTTCCGGGTAGGGGGGGCGGTTTTGTGTAAATGAGAAAAAAAAACCTGTTTCGCAAAAACAAAGCCTTTATAAATACCCTTCATACTATTTGTTTACATGCATACATACAATTTTGAATACAAAAAATAAATAAGTTTATATTGTATGGTTGTAATATTGGAACGAATACTTTCACTGTCAAAACTATCTCCGCAGAACGAATAAGTCAGTTGATGGCACTCTACATCTGTCGAAATATGACTTTAATGTAATAAACATTTATGTTGTTTGTTAGCAGCTACGCATGTTATGTTCAGCATTTATTTAAAGTACCCCCATAACTTACACTGGTACACATCTTATTTGTTATTGAAGTCACTAAAATGAATAATAATAGTTATGACTTTCGTATTTAATAAAATTTAAACATTTTCGCTAATTTGATAATGTTGATTACCAGATTATTTAATGCCGCTTTAATAAATTCGTAAAAATCTCTCGTAAGAAACATATCGGATTTTCAAATCTACTAAACGCAGAGGCAGCCACCTGAATGAAATTACTTATTCCACTTCTTGGTAATAGTCTATATGTTAATTTTACATTGATTTTTCTGTGCTATGCTAGCCTTAGAAAGTTCCCATTTGTTGCGTTTACCGTACTTGTGTAAGTCTGTATATGGCGACAAATGGTAGTTCTTGGAACTTCTCGCTTGTAGATGCGCTGGAAGGCACACGTGCAACAAGATTGTTCTAAAATAATTTCGTGGGGTGGAGTTTTTGCGGCTGGCAGAAGTCAGTGGACGCTAACCTCTGGAAGTAAACGGACGTGGTTGTCGGCTTGTTCCCTGCTTTCTTCTGCTAAATAAATTTATCGTTCCGGGTTTTGCCTTAGGCAAAAGAATCTTCGACTTGGGTCGGATTAAAAATATTAGTAGTATCAGCTTTTTGTAAAGACAATTCAGTGAATTTGTCCTCTCGACTTGTGTCAAAATAGAAGCTTTCAACCCCGCGACAGTCTCCTTTGAGCCATTGCAAGTGACCATCCTGTCTACGGGCGGAGTTTTTGGCATTTGTTCCCGTCCTTCGTTTCTTCGTCAAAGAAAGTCCTGGCCATAGCGTTGTGTCTCCCTCGTGATCCAGTCTTCCGGGGCGTGCCTGCTTCCCGAGGAACCTAGGAGCACCCCAATTGTGCCTCTCACTACCCCGTACCGAAGAGAAAACTTAGATAAAACTTGCCAATGTACTAAACAGTGTTGGTTTTTCCCTGTTTCGTTAAAGACTAAGAAAAGAACAGTTTAATTTCCTTGTAATATTAAAAGTGAGGCAACCTTCCGTTGCCCAGTGTTTCATTATTCGTTTAGATTAAAGATAATTCATTTATATAATGCATATAATAATGTACATTAAAGTAAATGTCGCAAGCCACTGGCGGCGAGCTTATCATGTTTGAACGTTCAATCTTCCCTTTGTGTTTAACTACAGTTTTGGATATTTTTCTAGTACTAGGTGTATTACCAATTACAAACAGCAGTAGAATTACATTTGTCTTCAAATTGTGTAATTTTATCGTATTTTGTGCATGAACTTTGTAAGCTTTATATACAGGAGGAGGCACAATAAAGATGAGTCCCTGAGTACTTCTAAACTTTTTTAACACTGTTATTAAACTAAAGAATTGTACATATTTATTTTATAATATAATAGATATAAACATATTACATTTTAAGAACAGCAAGGGTAGTTTTAACTGAAAAACATGGATAGTGCTGATGCAATTATAAAACTTGTTCTGGATGAAGATGCATTTCTAGTACAGTTTAAAAAGCACGTAAGTCAATTTAAATTCCACGTAATTGCGCTTGTGAGCAACGTAGAAACTTTAATTTCCTCTAAAACCCTGGAAAAAGCTCGTTGGTGGTGGAAACGGGTTTAATTTAGAATAAAAGCTGCAAGAATAGCAGATATAGAAGGTGATTTTGTATTGCCAGGTCACTTTATATCTGTTGTAATCTCGTTGTAAGTCTGTAACTATAGCCCTTAATATTTTACTAACCTAAAGTAATATTTTATAACCGTATCTTGCATGTGAATCCCATTTTTCACGAAAATCTGAAACGTAATTATGAAGTTAAGAAAAAAAATGAAATTTGTGGGTTTCTTAGAAGCAGCAATTACGCATGAAAAGAATTTAATTCCTTAGCAGCCATTCAGATAGTATTTTTTCTCATTAAGTTAAAACAAAGGATTTTAAATTGGGCTTTGCAGAGAATGGTGGAATATTTTGTAAGCGTAAATCGTTTATAGGGTGTTCATAATAATACTAGCTAGCTAATTATACGGGAATTGATAGAAATATCTTCATAAAAATGACATGATGTGGGTAAAATACAATGGCGAACACAAAGGCATTTTTTTGTTAGTTCTTTTCTCTAATTGTTTTCTAGTTGGAAGTGGTTGATAGTATAATATTTGTACAAACATACTGTATAAAGAACCGGAAATATAATACGTATTTTCCTAAACATGCTTTAGCAAACGGTTCCCGTCTTACAAAATGTAAAATATAAAAGGAAGGAAATATTACGTTCTGACTTCCCATCATATATATTGCTGTATATTATTATATAAATAAATAATTCAATAGACCCCACGTTGGCTACATATTTATATGCTGTATAATAGTTTATAAAACTAATTATTATTATATAATCGCCCCACGTTAGCAACGACCATATTTATATGCTGTGATAGTTGTTATAAATAATCAAATAAATAAATAGCTCCAGGTTGGCTAGCCATATTAATGTGCTATGTATTATTATAACAATAAATAATAATTATAAACGTTGCAACTTCCTGTTATATAAATAAATTTAGTAAATTAAATCCCCGTTGGTAGCGTCCATAATAAAAATTAAAATAATTATTTATCAAACGAAAAACTTGAATTTTAATTTACATCAGCATATATTCTTATAAGACATCTCAGGGTTCTAATAAAGACATTAATTTTCGTGGCTTTACCCATGATAGTTATATAATTATTAAACAAATAAAAAAAAATACCTGTGAACTTATCTTTTTATTTCCAATGGTTTGAAACGCTTTTTACTGCATAGTTTCACTAAACTGCATACGATTGCATTATTTCGGCCTTGTTGCTTGTATTTCAAATCTACGCGTCCCTACTGCACACATGATGACCGTTAAAGACGTAATTTAGCCATCGTCCTTTACAAACGTGTCGATATCCAAGATAAAACACTTCAATAATTTTGCAGAAGTACATACAGAACTGCAGGTAAGTGACTTCACTATATTAACTAGTAAGAAATCACTTTAACTGAATTTAATTAAATTTCTTTCCAGGAACTTTTTAAATTAATTAAAAAAACACTTCCGAAGAATTAATATGAGGTGAGTTTTATTATTATTATCATCAACAAAACACTTTACATAATTTAAATATGAAATTAAATTAAACTTCGTTATTTTAAAAATATCGAACAAAAAAAATGTAACCTCTAAAATTACATTATTAACAGAATTTGGCCACGCCTCAGAATTTAAGATAATCGACCTAAATGGTTTACATTTTAATTTAAGAGCAATTAAAAACGCGTGCTTTCACTTCAAGCACTCACAAGAGACTAAAATTTAAAATCGGACCCAAAAATCATCTGCATTTTAAAAATGTACAATGGCCTACCAGAATCTTATCTCTTAAATCAACATATGATTTTGAATAAATTAAAATTGCTCTGTACAACTTAAATAATTCATATTTTAACAAACTAATTTCAGAATTGTAATCTTCGAAAAATGACGAATCTTTTAATATCAATTACATAATATTTTGAAATAAAAAAATTACATGTGTTTAAAATTGCAAATTTACACGAGTTTTTTCAATTAAGCCTCATACTTATAAAAAACAGATTCCTTAATCATCAATAAATTTATATTTACACATGTACATCATCCACATCTGTTACAACAATATAATTATTAAAATTAAAATTATAACCTCAAAATCAATATTTTTACCTAAAATATATTATTTCTAAATTAACAACATAATTTTACTCAACAAAGGTACTTCAAAACTTCCCTTAACACATAAACTATTTATTACTATAATGAAATCGTAATTCACAAATTAAACTTGATACAAACATTTTTATAAAAGGTAGAATACAAAATTATAACAATTTACATTTCAGGGCTTCAATATTACCCAGGGCACCCCAAATTCATCGTCAACATGGAACATAGACGTCCTGCTCACTATCAGTACCGAATATTCACAAACATATCACTTTGGTAACTGATAAGTCATATCGTAGGACATTCCGAAGATCGGAAACTACCTCTTATATTAATAAGGTTTACATTTATCAATTATAATAATAATGACCTTTCATATAGCATAGTTTGCATGACAACCAAATGAATTAATCCCAATTTCAGATACAATCTGGATTTCTACATCATAAACAGTATCCTTTTAATATCATTATAGGATTACGTAGCCAAAAATAACATACTCGAAGCATAACATAGAATAATAACATAATTTAGAGTAAATAACTTAGCAATATATTATTCGAGAACATTAGAGCGTGCAGTCTTCAGAATAAATGGAGAGAAAGATACTTAATGTTTTTAACATTGTTTTTAAAAATATACTCTATATTTTATAACTTACGGCAGACATGTAAAGTCAATCCATAGTTAAAGTTGAAGCTAATGTCCGTGTTAGGAGATGGAAGTAAATAAGGTCTTCTGTATGGCCTGCGAAGGTAGCGGTACTTTGAAATGTACATAGTTTCAAAATTTAGAGTCGTGTCTTTTGATAGATGTAAAACTAATATGTTTTATTCATCGTTACTGTATCGTTTAAAGTATAGGCCTGTTTTAAGTACTGCATACCGATATTTTAAAATATTTATATTAGGCTAACAATATGAAAATGCGTACCGTCAATATCAAGAAAAGCAAAATATTAGAATCTTCCAAGTTTTGTAATTCTTTATTTAAACTTCCAAATTTGAATTAGAATGCCAAATTAGGGTTTGTTAAAATTAGAATTCTAAGAATTTTATCTACCTTAATGTTAACGTGCAGTTTGACAAAACCGTTGACTACTGATGTCAATAACTGCGTACCTGAATGCATCCTTACATACACAACAACAGCAACTTATGTTAAAGGATAAAAGACAAAAAATCTACGTTGAAAATATGCAGTGTCTGTTGGAAAATACAGGAAACGTAGCAAAGAACTCACTTTGTGAAAATCTTGTAATTGTGTTGTGGAAACTTTCAATGCCATATACATATTCCACACTTGCCTATTGCATAGCCAAACGCAGTAGCCCAAGCCTTTAACAAGGTCTGGCTCGAAGGATTGAAAAATAAAATAATTAAACTCCACGTATCTAACCATCTAAAAGCAATAATCTTCTCAATTGTTGAAAATCGAATATTTGCAGTACGCATTAATTCCACAATATTTGAAACTAAATCCATTAAAGCAGGCGTCCCACAGGGAAGTGTGCTAGAACCACTGCTATTCAATATATTTACTTCAGACATTCCATTCATAAATGCAACCTTAGCGACTTTTGCGGATGATACGGCAATCCTAGTACAACACAGTGATCTCACGCCAGCCATACAAAAATTGCAGACAGCAGTAAATCAAATATGCACATTGTTCAATTAATGTAATATCCAAATAAATTCAACTAAATATCAAGCTAAAATCTTGGTAACCCACCCAGTATGGGAAACAAACTAAACAATAATACCCTCCATTGGAACCCCACAGACGCAGCAGTGAAATACCTGGGAGTGTTGCTCGACACTCGACTTACTGGGAATCTCCATGTCTACTTAATACTAAATCAAAGCTGCGCGAGACTAGCTCAACGTTATCCCCTTATAAACAGAAAATCGACACTAAAACCTAGGTGTGCCATCCTGATGTATAAATCAATAATAAGACCTCTAGCTTTATATGCATCACCCATCTGGAACAACACAGCCAAACCCAATCTAGAGAAATTAAAAAAACTCCCAACACAAAATACTCAGAATCGCAGTAAATGCTCCCTGGTATGTTCGCAACTTGCAACTACACTATGAACTAGGATTACCAGCAGTTCAAGACTATATTAGTGCTAGTGCTAACAAATTCTTTAAAATATACGGAAGTGCGATGGTGCGTACAAAATCTTCACAATACACTAAAACGTACATTACCACAAGACTTGTATCTATCCAAAGTCGATAGTGACTAACCAACTGCAAAACATGCAGGGGGCCTGTTACTATTAACCCTCATAAGCTACTAATTATATATATTCTTACCAACAATGCCATGAATAAGACGGAATCTCGAACTTTACGGAGCGCTGTAGAATGATCCAGAAGTTGTGACAGGGGCCCAGAACGTACAGAACCATGCTACAGTTTTAGTTAGGTTAGTTTAATAGTAAGCGTAGCAGCGACTCGACTCGTAATGTTCAAAGCGTAAAGATCATGAAAATAAATTTTGCAATTTTTTTTAAGGAACTGAAAGAGTTTTATAATCCGAAATGAGCCTTTAATACAGTTTTGCCGTTGCCTCAAAAAGCTCTGCTTGCACGTCAAATAGCCTAATGCAAGAAATTTCAAATTATTGCGAAAAATCGTATTCTTCCTGCTGCCCTTGATACAGTCGCAACAATGCTTGAAGATGGTTATGCCAAAGAGATTCAGAAAATACCATTATCAAGTAATACCATTAGTAGACGCATTGGATCTGCAGGAGCAGCTTCATTCGCAACTTACAAACAAATTATTTGCTATTCAGCTAGACGAGGCAACGGATATTACCACATGCACATTTGATATCCTACGTTCGTTCCTGCGATAATGCATCTGTAAGCGACTACTTACATTTCTGCAAAGAAAAACAGAAAGCGACTGCAGGTGCGAATATATTTCAAAAGACTGATATTATATAGTAAATTCCGGCCTGGAGTGGAAAAACAGTGTTGGCAGGAAAATACGATAGTTTACAAGCACTTATACGCAAAAAGAATTCAAATGCCACTGAGCACCATTGTATGATACACAGGGAATTACTCATTTCGTAGAAAATCCGCCCAGGACTTCATTTGCTATTATCCATGGCAATTCCTGTTGTATATTATATAACAACAAGGCCTTTAAGGGCAAGACTATTTTCGTCAATGTGCGATGGTATGGTCGCTGACCATTCAGCACTATTGGTTAATTGCGAATCTCGGTGGTTATCACATGGAAAACTTCTACAGCGGGTCTTTGAGTTTAGGCAGGAAATATATGCGTTTTTGAAAGAACAAAATCTCAAAGATGCCGAGAATTTTGTTGACGAACTGTTCAAAATGAAAGTGGCTTATTTGACTGACATTTTTAAATGAAATGACTGAAATATTTTAAATACCCAGTTGCAAGGAAATAATATTCATATACTACAACCATCAGATAAAATTAACGGCTTTTCGCGAAAATTGGAACTTTAAAATTTAAATACGTTTATTAACGATAACAAACCAAGCCATACAAATGTATGTGTCGTGCATCATTTTAAGACGTTAAAACTTTTAAACGTTACTGCTTTATAAATGATAGTCTTCTGGCCAAATACGAGTGGATATCAAACCTGTTTGAAGTTACATCTACAGATTTATCGCTGCAAGAAGAGGAACAATTCATTGGTTTAACATCAAGTTCAGAAAAGAGGAGACAATTTTCGTCGACAACTATTGTCGAGTTTTGGAGTAACTGGCAAGAGGAATCAGCGTTATTTAAGAGAGCTATGCATTTCCTACATCTTATTTTGTTATACGGGCGCATTTATTTCACTAGCTTGTTTAAATAAACTGCTAGTGGGTTCGATGTAGTTTTAGTTTGTACTTGTCATTATATATATTATATATGCAATCTATTGTCAAAAATGCATTCAGTTAAGACACTAATTTCTATTCTACTATTTTTCTGCTGCGCACCCCCCCTTTAAGGTATTTTGTTCTCCCCTCCTTCGGGTTGCGCGTCCCGCAGTTTGGGAAATGCTGACCTAACCTAATTGCTTTTTGCTAATTGCAATTTATAGCTAACTTAATTTAATTCGTTGAACCAAAGATATCATCCATGTTATATTCAACTAATAATGGACCTTCTTGAAATTCCATGTGTGTTAGCAGGAAAATCAAATTTGGCGTGAACATACTGCGCTAGTGTGGAAGCACTTATCGTAGCTTCGACTTAAGGTTTAAATAAAAAGTATATCAGAGAACCTGTTTGTCTCCCAGTTTGTCGACATTGTTTTCACTGAGCCTTACTGCATAAAATTATGGTATAATAAAATATATCGGTCGTGTTTTTGTCATAAAACAGTCTCTTTAGAGTTTAGATCATCAATCGCGATAGCAATTTCTTCAGAATAAATTTGAAAGCACTCAAGGTTGGTCCTTGATACCGATGTTTCGTTAGTAATTGGCATTTGACAGAATCGCTTGGGGTCGTAATTGTTTCATGTCAATTACTGTTGAAAATTCGCCGTGCAAGAAGCTTGAGAGCTTTAAGAATTAAGTACATTTCAATAAATTGCATTTAATTAAGCACAGTACAAGCCTACCATTGCAAAAATAGACAACCCAAAATACATATCACTGGGTACTGCGTAACAAAATTTTTATAGCCGGTATTATGAATCAGACGCATGTTTAACATGCTCGATAGTTTATTGGGTTAAGTAAAATGTAGTCGACATACACAAAGTTTGGATAATTTGATATTTGAAATATTTTAATTTAGGTATTTATAATAAAATTATGTAGTTTCCTTCACACTTACTTTTTGTAGAAGTTGATTAGAAAAAATTATTAAAATATGTCAAGCATGTACCTCTGATTCACAATACTGTCAATAAAAGTTTAGATATCTGAGTGTTTTACGAAATGTATTTGGGGTTGCTTATTTTTCGGAGCTCCTGTGAATCACCCGGTATACACTATACGAAAGATTTTGGTATACATCATTATAAGCAATTGGTATCAGTATTTAATAGTGATTCTTTGCTATTCTGTCCAAAAAAGTTATTGTTTGCACCGTTTTTAATAGAACAACCAATATTTGTATGGCTCGGTATATATCCTTCAACACCTCTTCGGTCTTCTTATATAGCTTGGGGAATCCTGATTGAAGGTGTTACAGTTCCTATTAGTCTATGTAAATTAATCAAAACGTATTAAATGAGGTTTAAATAGCGTTGCACAGAGACCACCATGGGATGAGTTTTCCGTGGCCCTAAACGACCTTAATGGCAGCGAATCCGCCAGGCCTAGCGTTCTGCTTAAAACACAATACCCAGTAAAATATTAATTTTCAGTTTTTGTTCTATCTGAGTTTTACATAAGATTGGACACCTTCAGAAGTTTATTTTAATACATTTTCTATAAAAATCCATACCCTCTACTGGCTAGTCAATTATTTCCATGTCCTGACCGGGATTCTACAAGAATTTAGTGTGGGAGTTCCGAGCCGTGTTCTTTGTTTTCAACAGTACTTGTCTTAAACTTGAAGTAATAATATTACCGTCTAGGTAAACAATCAGAATTTGCGGTTAGGGCGTAGGAGCAACAATAATCACACCAACAAAAACCTTGGAAATGCGATTAAGAGAACTTGACTTAGAATATTCTTCTAATTAGAACAACAGATTCATGTTTTCTTCTGCTACGTACATCGGAGTGGTTGTATTAAAAATATCATAATTTCAACACATGCTTTTAAAAATTAAACATTTTTTTTCTTGTCTTTCCGTTTGTTAAAAATTCTTGATAAAATAAACTCTAAAATAAAGTCAGTTTTAGATTTCAAGTATTAAATATTTAACAATTACAGCCTAGGTACCTACAAAATATTGACTGAACAACTCACAATCACTAAACTCTAAATAAAGCCTTGCATATTCAAAGAGATTCTAGAAGTTCTAACTGAGCGTCTCCAAGAGTCCATTTCTGTGGATAGCAGCATTTGTTTCCTTTTTTTTTGAGTTACGAATGAAGAAATAAGAAATGCAGTAGGGGTGCAGCAGACAGTGGTAGAAAGGATGGCGAATAACATTTTAAAATGGTATTGAGGATGGCAGAAGAACAATGGCCGAGGAGTATTATGAACTGGTAGCGGCGTGCTGGAGAAGAAGGGGAAGACCGGAACTTAAATGGAGGACAGAAATAAGAAAGGTTATTAGACACAAAAATCTAACATCAATGGATGCCGAAAACAGGAAGTTATGGCGAATGCACACCTGCAACCGATAAAACATTGGACGGCTGATATATATATATATATATATATATATATATATAGAAAATTTTTCTTTTTAGTATACATTGCCTATGTATACTTTTAAAAGAAACGCGTCAAATTCGCCTATTGTGTAGGCAACCAACTACACCGACAACTAAAAAGCAGGAGCAAACGTCACCAGTTGTGAATTATTTGTGTATGAAGGTTATGTTGATACAGTGTTTATATTAAATAAGTATTTCACCCTGGATATAGGACGCAAATGATGATACTTATTTGTAAATTACAAAAATCGACAGGATTATTGTTCGTGTAAGGTCCGTGAACTTTCTATTTTCTTCGTACAACAAAAATGTATCAGCGCTAAGATAGTGTAGTGATTATCGTCGCTGCCTTCCAAGCAGTTGATCCGAGTTCAACTCCCGGCCGTCACAGATTTTTTTTTAATTATAATTTTTGTAAACATATTTAATTTCATTTCTTCGGTTAGAACGTGATTACTTTTAGTTCTTATTTTATGGCAATTTATTACGCATCCCTCTGACTTACATTTTCTAACAATTGTTTGTATGATTGGAATACAAGGAGTTAAGTTTAAGTTAAAAAATAGAATTAGTCTTTATTTAGTGTCTTATTGCGTTTTTTATACAACCATGTACAGTAAAGACGAAAAAGTGCAAATTCTAATGTGGTATCAGAATGGTAACAGATCAAGAACTGCCAGAGACTTATTTTTAGTAAAATATCCAGAAAGACCTATTCCTTGTATTCAAACAATACAAACAATTGTTAGAAAATTTAAATCATAAAATAAGAACTAAAAGTAATCACGTTTTAACCGAAGAAATGAAATTAAATATGATTACAAAAATTATAATTAAAAAAAAATCTGTGACGGCCGGGAGTCGAACTCGGATCAACTGCTTGGAAGGCAGCGACTATAATCATTACACTATCTTAGCGCTGATACATTTTTGTTGTACGAAGAAAATAGAATGTTCACGGACCTTACACGAACAATAATCCTGTCGATTTTTGTAATTTACAAATAAGTATCATCATTTGCGTCCTATATCCAGGGTGAAATACTTATTTAATATAAACACTGTATCAACATAACCTTCATACTCAAATAATTCACAACTGGTGACGTTTGCTCCTGCTTTTTAGTTGTCGGTATAGTTGGTTGCCTGCACAATAGGCGAATTTGACGCGTTTCTTTTAGAAGTATACATAGGCACTGTATACCAAAAAGAAAAATTCCCTGTATATATATTGTTATGTTCGTTTGATTTTGCCACTTCATAGGAATTCTTAGGAAGGAAGTCTTATTTAATTGCCGCTTCGTAATCGATCACTATTTTATTATTTGCAAACATTAAGTTATGAGAGGCTACTTTTTCGAAACATAAGGAACGCTGCCGTGCATGTTTAGTCTACATATGCCGACCGAAAACAGTTCTTAGAATATTTTGTTTGCTGGGAATCTCTTGCCCTTGAAGAAGTTCAACGTGTTAATTGTTCTGGAATTCTTGCACCATATTTTGTCATATGGTGAAATTATCCAGCTACCTGGAGACTTTTGTTCGTTTTTCTTGTCAGTCGATTTAACATCTTCGTTCGACCCGGTTGCTTGCTAACACCTCAGCGCCGAAATCAAGTACTGCAAGGGCGACTTGGGTTTTCGATGGGTGTCCATCGCGTGAATTTTCGTATCACTGATATCACGGTTAGGTGAACAAGACCACCGACAAGTGTCGGATTAAAGAAACACGCTAGATTTTAACCCTTGGAAGGCAATTCATTGAGAATTTGCTGACCGCCTTTGGCGGATTAATATCGAATCCCTTGCTGTGACCCTATGGATGTGCCGCTGCTGTGACAAACGCGTTGGGAGTTTGTGCGGCGAATATTTTGTTCCTGAAGTTCCCGTCTTTCTTTTTTCTACCTTCGAAGAAAGTCTTGGCCCGTAACGTTGTCTCCACCGTGATGAAGCCTTCAGGGGAATACCTGCGAATTTTGCCTACTTGCCGAAGAACCTAAGAACACCCCAAATTGTGCCTGTCTGTCTCTCTTTACTTCCTTTAGGAATTAAGGTAAAGCAAAATTGTGTTGTGAAAACTTGCTTCGGGTTTCATTTTATCGGATTAAAGTGCTGGACCTTTTTTTATGTAAATTGTAATTTTTCTAAACCCGAACGTCACTGGCTGCGTAGATCTGTGGTTTAGTAAAGTAAATATCGTATGTCATTGGCGGTCAGCTCTTTGGTCCGAAGGCCTCAAACTTCCCTATTGTCCACCTACAGTTAGTACCATTTTGACTGTATTTTTTTTTGTATTAGCTGTCGCCAATGTCAAACACATAGTTATATTTGTCTTAAAATTCACCATATCTTTTATTTCTGTGTATCTGTATTGTATTGTGCATGAACTTTGTAAGCTTTATAAACGGGAGCAAGCACAATAAAGGTAAGTCTGAATCCCATAAGCTGTTGGATTCCCGGCCTTGCACGAGGACCTGCAATCAGCTGTCATTTTGAAGGTGGCGCTCGCAGATTTTGACCTGCTCTGTACACAACTACGTTCTACTTCCTTCCCTTAAGCGTTTCTCGTGAACCAGCCCTACTCTTCTGAGTTAAGCCGAAGGCATTTTCCATCTACAGTTATTGCGTGCACCTATTTTCAAATATCGAAATCCGGTTATACATTCTACTATAAAAATAGAAGTAGGTACTCTAAGGCCAAGGGTTTACTGTTTTGTGTTAGAAGGGTTTTCTATTACCAGAATAACGTGAGGTTGTTCGGGCATTAACATTAGATATGTAAATATTTAGTGTAGGAAATCTTATCTTCAGATTACTTGAAAATATTACAGTAGGTGATAACTCTATGCCGCAAATAAATATATACTAAGTGCATAAATATAATATTAATAATTTTAACGGATTTGTTTATATGACGTAATAGCAAGATACGTATTTCTACGTCTAGGTATAAACTTTGACAGTGAATTCTACAGCCAAAAGTAGGAAAAAAACTTCCTATTAACGTATCAGGAAAGGCTTCCTTACGCAGACATAGCGACCAAAAAAGAAGAAATAAAATCACTCTCTAAATTGATATATCTCTATAAGCCACTAGAAAATAATCTTAATGCTAATAAAAGTTACCTTGCAGCTAGTGTAGAAATATTAAATTTAGAATATGGGTTAGGTAAATATCTGTATAGTCCGTTCGATTATAGTAATTTATTCTTGCGTTGAGGTGTTTTACTGTAGAATGCAACTACCACAGTTTAAAATGGCTTGCATTGCAGTTCCTCGTGTTGGTAAGTTTTGAGCAGATAAAGCAAATTAACTAAACTCCTACATGGAGTTTAGCTTAAACACTGTTGTAAAATATTTAACCCTATAAGAAAATTTTACCAAATCTTAGAATTAACGTATACAACATACGTTGGCTTAAAAATTCATTTAAAGAGGGCTGTAATAACAGAACGTATGTCCAAGTTTAGACCAACTTGTAGATACGAAGAGCGACATCTACATAACATTAAAATTTTGTAATGGTTGTGGGTCAATTTAATTCTAATTTATTTAAAAAGAGTTTAAAATAGAATAAAAAACTTAAATTGTAAGATAGTATATTGCAAATTGACGAAAAATTGAGGGTTAGTGGACTTGTGGAGCAAGTTTTCAAAACGAAATAACTCCAAAAACCAACATTATGGTTTAAAGGTGGCCGTCGGCTAGAGGTTAGAGCATTCGGCTTCTACGCTGAAGGTCCTGGGTTTAATTCCCAGTACCGGAACATCGGATTTTAAACGCCCGTTCTCCCTCGCAAGGTAATGGCAAACCAGCGAAGTATTCTGCCTAGTAAATCTTCTCTGGAGTAGAAGTGTCTACACTTGCCGTGTTTCGGAAGCCACGTTAAGATGTAGGTCCTCTATGTGTGTGCGACTGTAGAACACGCAATACAGGCATAGGAGAGAATATCGCTATGTCTCGTAAGAGATAGAGCAGTCGAAGAACAAGAAGAAGATGGTTTAAAATTTGCTGAAGAAGTTATATAGAGGTTTACATCAAATTTGCATCTGATAAGAAAATAATAAGTATATCGTTGGAAATCCAGAGCTTTAGCTTCTGTCTAGTATTGTCTTTATTATTAAACTATAAAAAGGAAACACAAAAGTCCGTAAAGTCTAACAAACAAACAACGCTATGATGAACGTACAGAATAAAATATAGTTATATTTATCAGAAGGCTGTGATATTTTTGTATGTTTCAGTCACATTTATTTTCACTACAATCGCAGGTATCACTTTCGGACAATTTCAACAACGTCTTCCTCTCCTACGTGCAAGTCGTGTGTGTTTTTGGGAAGAATATGTAAGTTATTAATTGTTTTCTTCTTCCTATGTGTGTTAGTCAATGATCTGTTTATTACCTACAATGTGTAGGTTTTGTAAACACCCTTAGCACATATCCCTTGTACGAAGAAGAAAAGTGCAACTACATGGTTCACGATTGTCAAAGAAGTTTGTATGACAACCGAGACCGACGGCTTTGCGTACCCTCCGAAGCACGACCGGTTGCATATGTCACTTTGAACACACAGTTGGTACTATTGGGTTTAGTAAACCATATTTAGCTCATTTATTCCCTTCTGAACGATTAAGAAATTTCTTTACTCTTGAAGGAAAACTTAGTCTGAAGCTATAATTCACATTCAGGATGGCAATATATCCCAATATCTAAACAATGGTGTTTTTCCATTTTGAAAGTTTTTGCCACAAACATCTAATTATAATTTTTGAAAACACCCTATGTATCTGAATTATTTTGTGAAGAAATATTGTTGTTCTGTATCTATACCCATTGCTACAATCTGCGATTGTATTACAATTTTTTCTAGAAACAAACCCAAATGTAGGTTTTCATCGTATTCCTTCTGCCTTAGTAAACTAATAGCAATTTCCAAGAAGTTCAGTGAATATCTTTGAATAAGTTTATAATTTTTTATACTTAATAGATTTTACATTTTCTCATGCTTTGATAACATTGTTTGGTTTGATTGACTGCTTAAATTTTCCGTTTGTACTGTAACTGTGCTAAATCTGTTTGCGCTTTCCTCTGCTACATATACCGGGTGTTTTTTTGCAAACGTACAATGTGTCATATATCTGGATGTAAAAAGGGTATAGAAAATTTCTAGGAAACGTTTCTACAACACGTAGGGGGAATCATCATGACTCATAAAGTAACTTTCCCCATTCAACTCCTTAGATTCTAAATACCCCAAAAAATTTTAAATGGTAACACTCACTTTGTGATACATCATTGAAAAGCTCTTAGAAAATGCTATTCAGTAGTATGTAGCAAACGTTTTGTTTCCCGACTCGATTCTGTAAAATACAATATCCCATACGACTTACAGATTTTGAACCCATTCGATTTTTCTTTCTATGGGTCTCTTAAAGTCTATTGTCTACAAAAGTCAGCCTCAGTCCACAGCACAACTGCGTCAAGGAATAGTTTGGAAGTTCCGAACTATTCCGCAACAAACATTCCAAAATGTTTTGAGAGAATTTGAGAGTAGATTTTACTGTTGCCTAGAGAATAATGAAAATTATTTTAAACATATAAACTAATATTTTGAAATGTGAATTACAATAATAATTGGTTCAGAAGTTTCATTTTTTAATTTTTCCTATAAGAGTAGGGAAAACATGTTTGCTACTATTGAATAGCATTTTGTAAGAGCTTTTCAGTGAGCTATCACAAAGTAGGTGTTTTTTGTTTAAAATTGTTTTGTTGCGCTAGCTCGGGCCTATGGGGTTGGATGGGGAAAATTACCTTATTAGTCACTTGATGTTGAAGAAACGTACGTTTCCTAGAAAAGTTCAAAACCCATTTTACTTCCAGAGATAAAATAAATTCAAACTGACACCCTGTATGTATATATAGAAATCAACGTCCTATCAGAAACAACAATTAAATACAGAGTGTGTCGTTATACCAAATTGATTTTGATTTCACTGTTCTTCTCAATATGATGATTTTCATGAAGTGTAGAGCACTTGAGTTTGAAAATTTGTACAAGGCATATTATTTTATAAGAATAATGGGGAAAATTACCTTATTAGTCACTTGATGTTGAAGAAACGTTTCCTAGAAAAGTTCAAAACCCATTTTACTTCCAGAGATAAAATAAATTCAAACTGACACCCTGTATGTATATATAGAAATCAACGTCCTATCAGAAACAACAATTAAATACAGAGTGTGTCGTTATACCAAATTGATTTTGATTTCACTGTTCTTCTCAATATGATGATTTTCATGAAGTGTTGAGCACTTGAGTTTGAAAATTTGTACAAGGCATATTATTTTATAAGAATAATAACGGAGATTGCTTTTAGCAACGGTATATATTTCTACATATCTGCTAACAACTCTGAGAAGATTCATCAGTCATCAGTTGTATTGTTCATAGCTTTTAAACAATTTTGTTAATGGTAATTTGTTAAATTTAAATTTATTGTCTCACGAGGCTTGGTTTCATTTATGTGGAAGTATTAGGGCTGGTGGAGTATTGAGGATGTTTTTTTTTATCTTGACCTAAACGTTTGTGCAGACTGCATTACAGAGGCATTATTTGTCAACTTTGTAGTAGTCTAACAAGGAAAATTTTACTTTCCTCTATTAAGGCTCCTTTCGCAATGGCGGATCCAAAAACTAAGAGAGAGTCACGAAAGTTCTGAATAAGATGGATTTATCTAAACTGCGCCTTTGATGTGCCTACAACATTTCTTGTCCGATGTAGCCACAAAACTGCTGGGGATGAAAGGGGATTATACTTTTACCTGATTTCGGTCACTTAAGCCGTATACCTGCCATAGGTGGCAGATATCTAATGCTAATAAGTTTCAATTGTCATTAAAAAAATATAAGCTAATATTAATAAATTTCGATTTTGGTATAATATAATTGTTTTCAATGTATGTTATGCTTCTGGATGGGTTTATAAATTTATTTTTTAAATAAAATAGCGCACAATTTTGTTACAATACGTTGTAAACTAAATTGTATTGCCGGGCTAGGTGGTCTAGTGGTTAGCGCGTTTGCCTTTAGATCCGAGGGACGCGGGTTCAAACCTGGCTGAGGTCGGCGAGATTTTTCTAGCGGGGAAAAATCTGAAAATGCGCCTTCTGTCGGATAAGAAGTAAAGCCGTAGGTCCCGTGCCACTGCGATGTGTGACACGTTAAAAATCACTACTGGAGTTGGAATTACCCCAGATAGGCAAAATTCTTAGTTCGGGTGTACAATGGGCCAAATGTGGCCTAAGTGCATAGAGATGCTTGGAAAACCGCGTCCTAGATCTCGCTCTATCAAAGCAAGCAAGCAAGCAAACTAAATTGTACACAATGTTATTTAAATAATAAATTTACAAACTTATCTAGACCTTGTATTTAATACCGAATTATACAGGGTGTCGATTATTCCAGGACCACGATGGGGTTCGTGATTATCGTAAGAGGTGCAAAGATAGTTTAATTAATTTTCATAAATGTGTTGATTGTTAAAAAAAATATAATAATACATATAAGAAAGTAATAGTGTTGGTAAAAGGAATATAAATAAAAATAAGTAAATTTAAAATGTACGACAATTATTCGACTCTGCAAAAAAAATATATTTCATGCAGTTACCGGAGCGGATTTAGTAGGATTCCATTTGGTCTAGTGTGTCTTGGATCCATGAATTCTGGTAACAATGAGTTCTAAACATCTATTGGATTATAATACACAGGGTGTTAATTAAGTATCTAGCAAATTTAAAGGTGTTATTCCTTACTCAATTTTCATATGAACATAAGTCGAAAACCGCTTTGCTTTTAATTGACAGGGAGTTCAATGGAAAAAAAATGTATTTCGTAAGTAACTAGGAGACCTAAATTAGTCTATTTAGCAAAAAACTGCTTTTCTCATTTTCAAAACTAAAAATTATATACGATCGACCATTGCAAATGAAAGTCTGTCAGGTCTTGCCGAGGTTGCAATAGAACCAGATATATTAGAAAAAATAAACTTGAAAGCCATTATGGAGGTTTTTGCTTAGACAAAAATCGACGTATATTATTTTAAGTTATCATTTGTTTTTTATATTAGAAAAACAAGACTTTAAATACATGCATTAATTGTTGACAATATTTGTTAGATTAGTTATTAGGTACATATATGTGTGTCGTCCACCAGAGTGACCGACATAATTTTTAATTGATTTTTGAAAATCAGTTACAGTTGTTTTTAATGTAATGTGTTCAGAATTAAATATTGTATCAAAATATCATTTTTATTTTGCAATATTCACTGATATATTTCCATTAAAATATGTGGTATTTTAACGTGGGTCACAATATTCCACTCTATTGTTGGTAAGTTTATATTTTTGATGGCAAGGCAGGTAATGTCTTTGAAAGTGAAAGATAAGCGGATTAGCTGCAGGGGGGCTTGGGTAGTGAGGTACTGGTTTCTTCCGTTCTCGAATTTTATCTGTGGCGCTACTAACCGATGGCAAGAAATATCAAAAATTAGGCAAAAACATACGTCATTTATAATGTATTTTTCTGGCTTATTTATGAACCAATTTTTATAAAATTTAAACCATTTTTACGACAAAAGACCACTCGAGGGCATGATGCATTTAATTTTTTTTATAATTATTTAGATTAATCGATACATGTTTCCGTAAATTACCTAATTTTAGACATGGCTAATTTTATATAAAAATATCGTTTTCGAAAAATCCGAATGCATAGTGCCCTAGTGCCTAGTTTTCTGAATAGAACAGTGAAAACCCCATTGTGATATCTTTTATATTAAGAGCATAAAATTATATTAACTAAACCACTGTATGCAGTCGTTGCATTCCAATTATCTTCATAAATAAAAATTTTCAAAAAAATCTAATCGATCATCGGCATTGAAGGCAGGTTTCTTAATAAAACAGCGAAAACCTCATTACGAAATCTTTTTTTTTAGCGATGAAATTAGCGAAAACGTAACCTCTGTATAGCAGCACGGTATACCTATACCGATCGAACGCTCTTAACTAAATGGAATTGACAACTCCAAAACGTATTTTTTCAGTATTACATTTTGCTAGTGTAATTTTTCAAAACGGAATAACTATCAGAAGATATATAACATACGGCCTCCAAGATCTCAAAACCTCACATCTGTATGTTTAGCCTCACCTAAAAAATTTCGTTTTAGGACCACCGTTTAAACTAACGGTCGATATTAAATATTATACATTTACTATCCTCTTCGCAGGAATATTCCCATTATAGTAATGCTATTGAACTAAGGGTCCTCGGTGGGGCAGTGCGAATAAGCGCAGCTGAGGCTGAGGCGGCCGTATTTCAAGTAGTTAAGTTTAGGGTGCATGTTGTATAAATGGCTAGTATGTAAGGGACGCCCGCATCCCCCTGAAGTAATGCGAAATTTAAATGGATAATCGTTAATGTAATTTTTTATGCTTTTTATTGGCGTTCAAAAATTTATTTTTTCATAGCCATGTTATAGTCAATTATCTTTACCTCTGAGACCAGTATCACCTGCAGAAGTCTACAGAGAAATAAAACTAACCAACCCATATAAAGCCCCTGGCTATGACCTTATAGTGGGGAACGTACTAAAGCATCTCCCAAAAAAAGCTATAGTTCTCATTGCAACGATATACAACCGTATGCTTGCTATCGCCCACTTCCCTACTCAGTGGAAATATGCACAAATAACCATGATCGCCAAGCCTGGTAAACCCCCGCAAGAAACTAGCTCATACCGACCAATAAGCCTGTTACCCCTCCTATCGAAACTATTTGAGCGATTACTACTACACAGGATCAAAGAAATAATACCAATTGGCGATTCCAGCCACCGATGAGGGCGCTGTAAAACGTAAACACGTACTTTGGATAACGAGTAACGTCCGCAATTTTACGTTAGTGGTGCACGTGTTTAAATTGTTTCTAGTGTTTTTTTTTAGTGGGAGAAACTTGATAATTCTGTTTTTTCTGCATACCATTTGTTGAATTGTTACTACTGTCGGAACAAAATTACGAAAATGTCAACTGATATTTCAGCCTACTAGAAATTAAAAAGTAGCAGCAATTAAAAGCAACTGGAAACTGTATCAAATCCTACAGCTTTATTGCAAAACTGGGTTAAATATTCTTATGAAGACAAAAGTTAACAGGCGGTTGAAAAATTAACATGTATACAGGCATTATTTTGGATTTGATCAGCAAATGTAAATAAATCGTCAAATAATTTAAACAATTTTAAAATTTATTGTCAGCTAATACAGGGGTTTGCAGATTTACAAATGCACATGCCACTGTTAACATTTCATCACACTTTGGTACAAGAGTCCAAGGTAATGCAAT